>JAXIVH010000016.1:9262701-9275201 GCA_036785325.1 Urophycis tenuis | reverse complement strand
AAATTGCAAGTTTGTGTACGGTTTTTACTTTTAAAAGCATTTCATTTATAATGTAGGCTATCCCCTTTTCTATTTTATTTATTAATTAATTGATCCCCTCTTAACTATTTTTCCCTTTTGTACTTATTTACTTGCATGAATGTCATGGCCAGTCTTCGTAGCGACCCCTACTGGTCAAGCGGGAAATTGCATTGCGTATCCGTCACCACGACGGAGAACTATGAGGGCTCGAGGGGTGTCCGTAGTTACGCAGTCGGATTACGGATTACGCAGTCGGAGAAGTATAAACTAGGCTTTACACATGTCATGCTGGAGTTTACATGTTAATGTTCACGTTTGGCAGCATCTTCTTCCAGCGCCCTTATTTTTTTAAAACCTGGCCTTTTCAGCTCCTCCTGGCCTTTTTCTACTCTCCATAACCAACGATTCGGGTCAGGTTTCTGTCCTCTCATCTGTTCAGCCCAAGCAGTAGGACATGGTTCAAGTGACATTTTTTTCTCCTGGATTTTACATTTGGCAACCACCCTATATTGATATCCAATGAAAAAAGGGATAGTAAGAGTTTTGCGCTGTTCATTTATTCAAATTCTTCCACCACTGCAAAAAGTGGGCCGGTCTGGGCCCAAAACTCCCGGGCTGAACATAGGTCCCACCCGGCCCTGAGGAAGGTGTTCTAGTTCCAGTATCAAAGTGAGGCCCAGGGCTGAACATAGGTCCCACCCGGCCCTGAGGAAGGTGTTCTAGTTCCAGTATCAAAGTGAGGCCCAGGGCTGAACATAGGTCCCACCCGGCCCTGAGGAAAGTGTTCTAGTTTCAGTATCAAAGTGAGGCCCAGGGCTGAACATAGGTCCCACCCGGCCCTGAGGAAAGTGTTCTGGTTCCAGTATCAAAGTGAGGCCCAGGGCTGAACATAGGTCCCACCCCGGCCCTGAGGAAAGTGTTCTAGTTCCAGTATCAAAGTGAGGCCCAGTACGTCTGTATCAAAGCGATAGACCAGTGCTGCTTTGATGTCAGTCCACAGTCAGGACCTGTTCTCTAGTCATGGTCTCACACCATCTCCACTGACAGGACAGAAGGAGTCCCAGCTCTCAGAGGTTCTTCTCGGGGGTCTCTGAGAAGCCAAGGTTCTGTCTGGTGCAGTTGAGGGGACATGACTGAGTCCAGATAATGGATCCTGACTGTCTATATGTTTACAGTTCCTTGTACAGTGCCTTTTGAACAACATACATAAATGCTACTGATAATAATGTGGAGGTGGAGGGGGCTGTGCATGGTGGTAGGGGGTGGTGGGTGGGTGGTGGGGCTGTGCATGATGGTAGGTGGTAGGGGTGGTGGGGCTGTGCATGGTGGTGAGCAGGGTGTGGTGGTAGATGGGTGGGGGGTTAAAGTCCAGGGGGAGAGAGGTTGTGTGCAGGTGTCCGGGGTTGAATGAGTGTGTGTGTGTGTGTGTGTGTGTGGGGGGGGGGGGCTGGGAATGGGAGTGGTGGGAGGGGGAGAATGGGTGGAGGTTGATGTCAGCGTCCAATGTTTGTGCGGGCAGAGAGCAGAGAAAGAAGGGGGGTCAGTGCTGAGTGGGAGTTCAGCATCCTGACCGCCTGGTGGATGAAGCTGTCCTTCAGTCTGCTGGTCCTTGCCTTGAGACTCCTCATCCTCCTACCAGAGGGCAGAAGGTTGAAGAGGCAGTGAGAGGGGTGGGTGGAGTCACCCGCAATGCTGAGTGCTTTGCGGGACAGGCGTGTGTTGTAGATGTCCTGCAGGGAGGGGAGGGGAGCACCGACGATCTTCTCAGCTGCTCTCACTATGCGCTGCAGGGTCTTCCTACAGGATGCAGTGCAGCCGCCGTACCACACAGTGATGCAGCTGGTCAGGATGCTCTCGGTGGTTCCCCGGTAGAAGGAGTACATGATGGGGGCAGGTGCTCTCGCTCTCCGAAGTTTGCGGAGAAAGTAGAGGCGCTGCTGAGCTTTGCCGGCCAGTGTTGTGGTGTTGCAGTTCCAGGAGAGGTCCTCAGTGAGATGCACCCCCAGGAACTTGGTGCTGCTCACTCTCTCCACAGCAGCACCGTCGATGGTCAGTGGGGGGTGCTGGACGGAGGCTCTACGGAAGTCGACAACAATCTCCTTCGTCTTCTGCACGTTGAGAAAGAGATTGTTGTTTCTGCACCACACGGCCAGCTGGCTCACCTCTTCCCTGTAGTTTGACTCATCGTTGTGGTTGATGAGTCCCACCACAATCGTGTCATCCGCAAACTTGACGAAGAGGTTGTTGTTGAAGGATGGAGTGCAGTCGTGGGTCAGCAGGGTGAAGAGAAGGGGGCTCAGCACGCATCCTTGGGGAGCCCCTGTGTTCAGCATGATTGTGCTGGATGCGTTCCTGCCGACCCTGACTGCCTGCGGTCTTCCGGTCAGGAAGTCCAACAACCAGTTACACAGTGAGGTCTGTAGTCCTAGACAGTCCAGCTTCCTGATCAGCTGCTGAGGGATGATCGTGTTGAAGGCTGAACTAAAGTCTAGGAACAGCATCCTCACATACGAGTCCTTGGTCTCCAGGTGGGTGAGGGCTGAGTGGAGGACGGTGGAGATTGCATCATCGGTCGACCTGTTGGCCCGATATGCAAACTGGTATGGGTCCAGTGAAGGTGGGAGGATGGATTTGATGTGTTGCATGACCAGCCGCTCGAAGCACTTCATGATGATGGGGGTCAGTGCAACGGGGCGGTAGTCGTTGAAGCAGGATGGAGAGGCCTTCTTCGGAACCGGGATGATGGTGGTGCTCTTGAAGCAAGTGGGGACAACAGCTTGGCTCAGGGAGGTGTTGAACATGTCTGTGAGGACATCTGTGAGCTCATCTGCACATTCCTTCAGCACACGACCAGGAATGTTGTCAGGCCCTGCAGCCTTGCGAGCGTTGATCCTGGAGAGGGATCTCCTCACACTGGCTGGCGAGAGGCACAACACCTGGTCATCTGCAGGGGGTGGTGACTTCTGTGCAGGGGTGCTGTTGTCTGCTTCAAACCGTCCGAAGAAGTTGTTTAGATCGTTCAGCAGAGTGGTGTCACTGTCACAGGTCTGTGGTCGGGGTTTATAGTCCATGATGGTCTGTATCCCCTGCCACAGGCTCCTAGTGTCTCTGCTGTCACTGAAGTGTTCGGATATCCTGGCACTGTACTGCCTCTTAGCTAGCTTGATGCCCCGGATCAGGTTGGCTCTCGCTGATCTCAGGCCAGCCTCATCACCTGCTCTAAAAGCAGCATCCCGGGCTCTCAGTAAACCACGGACTTCCCCCGTCAGCCATGGTTTCTGGTTGGCCCGTACTGTGATGGTATTGGTGTCTGTGACATCATCAATGCATTTGCTGATGTAGGCAGTAACAGTGTCCGAATACTCCTGGATATTGGTGTGTTGGTTGTAGGTGGCTGCCTGCTTAAACATGGCCCAGTCAGTGGTGTTAAAGCAGTCCTGTAGTGCTGAGGAAGCACCCTCTGTCCACACCCGTACCTGCTTCTGGACTGGTCTGGTGACTTTGACCTTAGGCCTGTATGCTGGCATTAGCATAACAGTACTGTGGTCTGAAGCGCCAAGGTGGGGGAGGGGTGAGGCCTTGTATGCTCCTCGCTGTGTGGTGTAGACCAGGTCTAGAGTGTTATTTCCTCGTGTAGGAAAGTCTATGTGCTGGTACACATGAGGAAACACTGTCTTAAGGTTGGCATGGTTGAAATCCCCAGCTACAATGAGGAATCCGTCCGGGTGCGCTGTCTGCTGATCACAGATGGCGCTATACAGTTCACTCAGTGCTTTGTCTCGATCATTGTTGTTGCCGCTGGGAGGGATGTAAACAGCCACTAGCAGAATGGCAGAAAGCTCCCTCGGTAGATAGAAAGGCCGGCACTTAATGATCATAAACTCCGCAAGGGGTGAACAGTGTCTACTGGTTTAATATACACCCTCTGGTGCAACCTAGACACATCATCAGTGATGTAACCTGAGGTCATAGGGTGTTTCGGGTCTCTCAACATCAGACACCCTCGCCCAGGCGACCCAGCCGGGGGTGATCAGACCCCGGCTTGTGTCTAGGTAGCTTGTGTGGCCCACGGATCACCCCTCCTGATCCACAGCCATCTTGATGCCTTCTCAGCAGCATCAGTGATGTTCTTGATGGCTTTCTTGCTGTGCAGTCCCCTTATTCCCAACAACTTGAGGGCCCTGCAGAGTGACTGGCCTGCGAAACCCCGGCAACCAACCTCAATGGGACTACAACGAGTCTTCCATCCGTTGCGCCGGCATTCGCCTGCCAGCTCCTCATACTTGGCCCTCTTCCTCTCAAATGCCTCCTCCATCCGGTCTTCCCAGGGCACAGTCAACTCCAGCAGTATCACCTGCCTTGTTGATTCTGACATAAGAACCAAGTCCGGCCTAAGTGTGGTCACTGCGATGGTCTCTGGGAATTTAAGCTGTTTCCCCAAGTCCACCTTCAGCTGCCAGTCCCTAGCTGTTGTCAGGAGCCCCCCTGTTTGGCCTGGGCGTTGTTGAGGCTTCTCACCAGATTTAACAAAGGTGATTGAATGCCTAGCTGGCTGTTGCTGCTTGCTGAGTGAGATCCCCGAGCAGATGGTATCTGCTATCACCTTCAGCACCTGGTCGTGGCGCCAACGATAGCGCCCCTCGCCCAGGGCTTTCGGGCAACAGCTTAGGATGTGCTCCAGTGATCCTCTCCTCTGACACAAAGGGCAAGCAGGTGTTTCTGCCAGGCCCCAACAGAAGAGGTTGGAAGGGCTGGGGAGGACGTCGTAGACTGACTGGATCAAAAACTTTATACGGAATGGCTCTGCCTTCCAAAGCTCTGACCAAGAAATCTTCCTATCCAGTGTCTGCTCCCATCTAGTCCACGCCCCCTGTTGTCTCATCCCGACCATCTTGCTTGAGCGGGTCTCCTCCAGCCCTGCTCGAACCTCTTCCTGGATAAGCTGCCGCCTCTCCTTCCCCCGGGCCTTGTTGTACCGAGGCCCTGGGTTGCTCCCAAGCCCTGCCCGGCCTGTCGCCACTGTTCCCACCAGAACACCGTGGCGCAGCCGCGCCTCAGCTTGCTCGACCGTCTCCTGGGCTCTCCACTTCCGCCCAGTCCGCACTTCAATCCCCGCTAAGGAGACTTTGGTGTCACTCGAGTCTCTGTACAGCAGCACCTCTCTCGCACGGGTAACCATGAACTCCTCCGACAGACTACTGAAGGGAAGTCGCAGCTTGTTCTTATGCCCATACAAGGCTATGCTGCTGAGGCTTCTTGGTAGGCCCAACCACCTGCGAAGGAAGCTACTTACCTTACGCTCGAAGCCCTCAACGGTCGTTAGTGGGACATCGTAGACCAGTAGTGGCCAGAGGAGGCGTGGCAGGATGCCATGCTGATATATCCATGCTTTATACTTACCTGGCAGCCCTGACTTATCCACCGCCACTAGCCAGTTACCCATTTCTCTGCTGGTCGCCTTGAGCGCTGCTTTGTCCCTCAGGGTGCCATCAAAGATCTTCCCCAGGCTCTTCACTGGCTCCTCTGAAACCGATGGAATCTGGACACCTCCCAGCGAGAACCGGAACTTGTCTGTAACCTTCCCCTTCTTCACCACCAGGGAACGGGACTTAGCAGGCTTAAAGCCCATACGCGCCCAGTTAATGAGCCGCTCAAGGCCTTGGAGAACCCACCTACAACCTGGAACTGATGTTGTAGTAACTGTCAGGTCATCCATAAAAGCTCTGATGGGAGGCTGCCGCACACCTGACTTGGTGAGCGGTCCTCTGCACTCCACCTCCGCTGACTTAACAAGCATGTTCATGGCCAAGGCAAACAAAATCACTGAGACTGTACACCCAGTGATTATGCCTTTCTCCAGCCGATGTGATGCTGATGTTACTGTCCCCGAGGTGACTCTCAAACTGAAAGAGTTGTAATAGTCCAGTATGAGGTCCCTGATCTTGCCTGGAACATGATGCCGGTCAAGCGAGGTCTCCACCAGTTTGTGGGGAATTGACCCGTAAGCATTAGACAGGTCAAGCCACAAAACTGCCAGGTTCCCATTGCCCTCCCGGGCCTCCCGGATGAGCTGAGTAACAACTCCCGTGTGCTCAATGCACCCTGGTACCCTTGGGACCCCCCCCTTCTGCACAGAGGTGTCGATGTATGCATTCTTCAGGAAGAACTCTGTCATGCGCCGGGCGACAAACTACCACAGCGTCCTGGCACCAAGCATCCCTGATATAAACACAGACACCGCCGCCGCGGGTCTTACCGTAGTTGAGTGCTCTGTCCGCTCGGTAGCATGTTAGCTGGTCGAGATGAATGGCGGAGTCCGGTATGTTGTTGTTTAGCCATGTTTCCGTGAATACGAAAACACAGCACTCTCTCACAGTCCGCTGGGATGATCTCAGAAGGTGTAGCTCATCCAGTTTGTTGTCCAAGGAGCGTACATTGGCGAGTACGATGGATGGTATAGCCGGCTTATTTGGATTAGCCGCTAGCCTCGCCCGGATACCTCCGCGCTTCCCCCGCTTCTGCCTCCTCTCGCACCGCCTGCGGCGCTTCCTCTGCGGGTGCGCTGCAGTAGTGGGGGTCGGTGTCGAAGTGGGCCGCCGGAGTACTCCGAGATCGTGTAGCTCCTTGGCGAGTGCCGGGTTTAGTCCGTGAATAGCGTGGTTTCTGATGTTGAAAAGAGTCCCACGGCTGTATGTCCGCCTTGGGACGGGCAAACGCGACGAAAATACAAAATCACTCTGGCACACCGACGAAGACAAACATGTATGCACCACATTTTCGGGACAGAGAGGGGCCGCTGCGTCCGTACGCGCCGCCATCCGGAAGTTAGTTAATATTTTGTTCATTCAGGACAGAGGACACCTGGGATAGCCCAGGGGGGCATTGGGTGTAAACAGCTGTTTTTGTATATATTTAGATGTTGTGTACAGTGTGTATATACATTGGGTCATATGTTGGTTGGTGAAATGTGAATATTGTGTTTACTTACAAGGTTTACTTTCCATTTAGGAATATTTGTTTGTATCCTTGCCATGGGGTGTTCACCCATTATTGGTATGGCCCAACTGGCCGTGATTGGTGTATGGCCTAACTGGCCTTGATTGGTCCAATTGGGACTGATTCCTGGCCTTATTTAAGGGGTGCCTCATTCTGTGTGGGGGTTAACCGAGGGTAGGTGCTGGCTTGATGTGAGGCCAGTACCAGGTAGGCTAGGCTATGCTATGCTAAGCTAACCTATGCTATGCTACCTCGTGCTAAGCTAAGTCCTGCTAAGCTAAGCGGCTAAGAGGCTAAAATGGCTAGTTTTGGAAACCGTTGTTATTATTTTGGATTCTGGATTTATGTTTGTTTTGTTATTTTGCAAGTTGTGGTTAAGACAATAAAGCCCCACTACTTTTCAACGGCATTGCCACCCCTCGTGTTTGTCCACACGGTCCAGGCCAGAGAGTCCACATCCCAATACGTGGGGTGATCAAGTCGGTCCCTCACACTGTGCGAGAACCTTTCCATCGTGCAGCTCTTGGTTCTCCACGTGTGCGGCCTGACATAAGTTAAGGGGTTTTAATCCCCGAGGTCCATGGTGGATATTTAAAGAGGAACTATCCAACTTTTTTTGAGCTCCGCCCCCCCCCCCCCCCCCCCCCCCCCCCCCCGGGGGAGTTCTGGGCTTCCAAGGTCTCGTGTCTATAACCTGAGGTGTGAAGTCAGACGACGTGGTTGAAGTTGATTCCCGCAATATCATACAAATGACCTTATGTAAATATGGTGTTAAAAGCCTACATTTTATGAATGCATTAAAACTTAGATTAATGTATTTAGATATATATAGATTTTAATGTATTAATAAAATGCACTAAACGTACTTGAGCAGATAGATAAATGAACGATTGCTGCACAACTTGTTCATGCTATCGTTATGTATTATGTTGGCCAACACTCTTACACTGACCATTCTGTTCAGATAAAAGATAAAACAAATCTAATGTAGGATAAAAAATCTCCCGGTCAACTATACAAAAAGGATGGGTCTATGTTTATTGTAAAATGTATAACCTTGTCTACTCTTCACGAACAGATTGAACACCTACCTCGGACATGGCTCCACGCATTTGATGGCTTCTTTGAAAACAAATGCTCATGGCCACCGTAGAAGTGGGAGCGTCGTCAACGAGTTAAGACAGTTTTGTAAAGACCTACTCCGAAGCTGCAGGCGGAGCTTCAGAGAGAAAAATGCGAGCAGGAATGGCCAAACATCGTGGGCCTTTAAGCATCGTTGAGCCAGATGCCTCGTCCCTACTTGTTCCTCTGGTCTTGTCCACTAAACTATGTTGACTTCAGATACAAAGCTTGGGCATAGTTAAGAACTCGGGGCTGGGGGGAAACAATGCATAAGATAAGATGCATAAGATGCATAAGATAAAATGCATAAGATAAAATATTCCCTTATTAATCCCCGTTAGGAGAAATTCACATTGACCAGCAGTACAAGGGGATAGAGGAGTGCTATAAAAAACCTGAGTTTAGACAATAAACAATAACTAGATTGACCTAAATAAGATCAAATTATATGCGAGCTGTTAGAACCAGATCAGATGAAATCCTATGAAATGAAAACCTATATACATACATAGTAGTGATCATTGAGATGGACAGTGCAACTGGTAGATGAACAGTGCAATTGGTAACTGAGTCTTACTGAGTAGATATAAAAATAAAAATAGATGTGCAGATATAAGTTGGGCAAAATAGATGTGCAAATGTGCAAAATGTGCAAAATGCAAAATGTGCAAATGTACAGGATTTTTCAGGTAATGTAAGTAAGACATGTGAGAAGACATAAAATAACAACGGCTTAGGAAAACAGTCCTGAGGTGTGGGGTGTGGTGTTCAGTCCATTATCTGGTGGTGTTGGGGCTTCCGAGACGTTGGGAGCGGGTGGTTGAGGTATTGTAGAGCCTGATAGCTGATGGGATGAAAGACCCCCCCAAGCGCTTTCAGGCACGTGGCTGAGTGAGCCTGTGGCTGAATGTGCTCCTGAGTTGCCTCAGCTCGGCATAGAGAGGGTGAGAGGGGTTGTCCAGGATCGCCTTCAGCTTTCCCCTCATCCTCCTCTCTGTCACCGCCTCCACACAGTCCAGCTTCATCCCCACCACGAAGCTCGCCATCATGGGAATAAGAGTCCATCAGAAGAGTATCCATCCTGTTGTGCCCTTCTGTGTGTGTGCATCAGGCACCGGTTGTCCAGGTTGTCAGGCCTGTTTATCCGATGTTCCACGGTGGCTGGGTGGAATAACAACGATGTAAACACTATAAGACGAACACAAACACACACACACACACACACACACACACAACTGTTGTAGAGATACATGACAGATCAACTTACCGTGAAGAAAGAAAATCAAATCTCAACAAGTATTTAGTCTAGTCTGAGTGCCTTCTCCAAGGTTTAAATACACAGCGCGTTGTAACACAACCGAAGAATAGAGTTATTTACCCTGGCCCTGCCAAAGGTTACAACAGTTCTCCAATTAGATTAACAGCAGGATCGGGACTATAAACTACTCATTCTTTCTCTTTGAAATATTTGCCTTTCCCACAAGTGTCTAAAATGGCGGTGGCTAAATGGCAGTTTATGGAAACCTGAGCAGTGTTGTTTGAAAGCGCTCCAGGAGAGAGTGAATATCATTACCATATCTGGCTGACAAGACGCATACACAACCAGCTGATGGAGTGACCATCTGGGCATGGCCGTCCTCGGAAACCACACAGCTCAGTGTGTATAGCCTAGCATTAGCACTTGGTGGTTCTATTCCTTGAGTATTTTAAACAGCAGTCTTGTGGCCCTCCGGGAAAGCTTCCAGGTTTATTTGTGACTTTTTTTTACTTAATAAAGTGTAGTGCACTGTTACAGAAGTTCAAAATGTAACAACATAATGGACATAATAGCGCATGATGAGGGAGTATTTGTGACAAATAACTTAATAACAACTGCTTGATTACCCCTAACGACCAGGGTTAATTAGTGTTGTTATTAAGATGATGATGATATGCTACATTACGACGAGCATGAATTCACGGTGACATCTATTCTGGCAGGTCCTGCACGTCTTGCTGGTCCGTGCATCCAGAGGACATGAGAGGCTTGTACCTCAGAGCCTCTGCTCCGTTCATTTCCACTACGGATTAAATGGTCATAATTGTGGGAGAATTTGATTCTCATACAACTCTTGTGCCTTCTCCTCTGCTGGATCTGTAGTGAATGTGGGCGCTGAGTGTGGATAGAAGCTGGAAACACCTCGTTCACACACACAGAATCAAAAGATCTTCTGTACTTTTCTGCATTCTGTAATTTCACCAATTACACTTGCGGGGTTACACACACACCCCACATTTGATGGAAAACCAAGTTGCTTTGAAGCATTTCTGACAATGAGGACTTTGACGGCAGTCAATGATTCAGCATTTTTCCTGCTGCTGACTCCCCAGCACTAATACTACATGACATTGGCAATATTCCTGAACATTAAACCTTCACAGGAAGAAAAAAAAGGGTCAATTTGGAGGTCAAAAGGGTTTTGTTTGACATGCTACCTGGCAGGAGAGAGCCACGTCCAATACGAAGCTTGATTGGAAATACTGTTTCCTTTCAAACCTGCTTGGCTGTAGTTGGCGTGTCTAACGAGGTCAAACACCCTAACGAGGGGCAGCTTAAACCTGATACAGCGAGGTCACATGTTAGTGGTGAGTCTGCTCCCTGCACTGCACTACTGGGCCACTACTGAGTGTCCAGTCAACCTCATGAACACGTTTACAAAGGCCTCATTGATTGAGCTAATTGGTTGAATAAATGCAAGGTCATATCCGGGTCTCCCTCACTGTCTCACGGTCTCAGTACAGAACAATAACTTGTCGAAAGGGATCATAACAAGACTTTGTGTCTCATGGTGTAATATTATGGCTGTGTTAACATAAAGACTGGTAGGTTTAAAGATAACATCGGTAATTATGTTTATGGAGTGGAGCTTTTGGGCAACTGGGAACCTGCCAGCAGACTGTCAGCAGACTCTCCATCACCTCCAGTGACACTAAGCCCTCATTTCTATTTCACTTTCATTTCCTCTGTTCATAAGAACCCTCCACCACCACCTCCCCACTGCTCACCTCTACGATCTCTACATCCACTCCACCTTAAACACCACCTTCACCACCACCACCTCCCTTGGTTTCGCAGGTTACTTGTCATTACTGTTGTACTGATCCAGTGGATTGAAGCTAAGAACCAGATACCTTTGGATGCTTCTTCTATGAAGCATCCAGCATCTTCTATGATACTTGTCTTTTTATATTGTCATCAATGAGAGTGTTTGGACCTGGGTTGTGTTCTCAGAGCAGAGCCTTCTGCTTAACGCGGTTTCTTAGTCAGATTCTACCCAGAGAGCTGCTCTTTAAAGCTCCAATGCAATTGATACGTCACACACACTCTAGTGTGTTGGACTTTTGGTTGTACAAAACTGATATTTACTTTGGAATTTGTGGTGATTTTCCGATACACAAAGAGACTGCCCTAACGACTTAACAACGTTGTTTGGTCGCAGATTCATTTTTTGTTCGGCAAAATTGCACTTTGCTGTGGGTGACCACAGTCCACTTTCAACTTCCTTTGAAACCCAATCAGGGCTTCCTGTTGCACTTGGAAGTCAGAAGCAGTACAGGCACTGATTACTTACACAAATAAAAACAAAGGCTTCCCCACTCGTTTCAAGGAGCTCTCTGACTGAGGGCCTGTATGTGGTTAATGGGAATATGATTCTATGAACTTTGGGTTACCAGCAATCACAGAGCTGTAATCAACATCCTCTGTAGTTTTATGGAAGCGAATAGACTGATTCATTATTTAATTCATTTTCAAATTTATCTCATTTCAGTTATTATCAGTGATTGACAGACCACAATGTTTTCAAGAACTGTCCACGAGTTGTTCTGTTTATTCCACTTAATGCTGCTTTTTAGATATCAAACGTCATCAAGGCTCTGATATGTTTGTTAAAATTGAGTGGTCTGAGGTGAGGCCGACACAGGAGTGGACTTTATGCCCAAAATGGATGATTGCACAGTTTGGTTGTACTGTTAGAAATGTACATGTTAAAAAATGTACTACAATTTGTACCATTTCTACTATTTTTTTACAATCTTTACAATTTACAACTTTTAAGGCATTTTCAGAAGTTTCTGTAGATCCTCTGCTTATGGAATCATCACAGCGAGCGGCACAGTGGTCTCCAGGTGGGCTTCAGGTGCTCTGCAGATGTCAGACGAGGCACGTTCAAGCTCTGAAATAAACTTCAGGAGAAGAACTCCAACATGATAAGTGTCGACTTGTACATCCACCACGGCGATCTGTCAGTTACTGCAAACCCAATAAAACATTGCAAACGTATTTTCCATCATGGGATCCGCCTCCTGGTTCTGCAGCCGCC
>JAXIVH010000016.1:9230201-9257701 GCA_036785325.1 Urophycis tenuis | reverse complement strand
TAAACATGTTGGAAACTCCACAGTCACTAACACAGCATCTGTAACATGTTGCAACACCTTCAGCATTACACACGCACACACACACACACACACACACACACACACACACACACAAATCATTCAAGGATTTGTTTAATCTGATTCAGCCGCTGTGTGCTGCGCACCACATACACTGACTCAAACGACCTGTCCTAAGATATGATCGCAGCGTCCACTCACGTCCAAATTAATAAATGCCGAAGTTTGCATGGAAATGATCCTACACGGAAAATATAAAGTTTTCGAGCACAGTGAAGCCTACTGTAGTCAAACTGATCTTTATAATAATAAATAAAATCCACTTTGAATTATGGAATGGGTTACTAATTTCTTGTCAATAAATATTTTAGTTTGGACTGTTTTTCTCTCTCTCCGCAAGAAAACCCATACGTCCTTCACTCAGATGTCCTTAGGTGTCTGAGTGATTATTCATAATTAATTAATTCATTATTCTTATATTATATTATATTATATTTATCCAATGAGTGTCTAGTTTGGCTGCAGTGGAACAGCCCACTCCATGCCTCCCATGGACGCTGAGCTTCTGCACTGTTATGACCTGAGATGCTGCGGGAATGGATGAGAAGAAAGTCGTGTCTGTGACCTGTGATAAGAAGCTGATTCTGAACTAAAGGTGATCGTGTCCTAGCGCATATTTTTTTTGCATTTTTTGGGGGAAGCTCAGCTTCCCTTGCAGTCTTAGAGCAATCGCTACACATTCATTCTGTTTCTGCCTTCTGTCAGAATCAGAGCTAGTGAGCGGAGCAGAGCGGATGGAATGTTGCTGGAGCGTGGAGCGGTTTTTTATTTAGACTCCAGAGCGGCCGCTCTGTACCGCTCCAGTGTCGCTCCGATACCGCTCACACCACGAGTCTGAGGCATGCCCGAATCCAAACGTGTGTCTTCTTGTTGCACTTGTCGATCTTTTAAAATAAATGTTTTCACTCTCGGCTGTGGACACTGGGAGTGCGGAGACAACGGTGAGAACTCCGGTTGGTTTTCAAAATAAAACTGCTGTCTGCAGCGCAACGCCTCTGACTCAGAGGCTGGATCGAAACCAAAGCACAACCAGAATGCACACAGAGTCCCGGACCCTTTGTATTTTGGCTGTTAATACGATGTAATGGTGATAATACTTTGGGGGAGGGGGGGTAAATTTTGTCCCCACCGAGGATGAAAATAATTCAGCAGCACCACAAAAAAATACTTTTTTGGAAATGATTTGGCGGCCCACTTGCAATACCTTCACGGCCCACAGGTTGGGAATCACTGGCATACATATTCCTAGCTGTTAGCATGTTAGCATATTAAGCCCGTCAGCAGGTGCTTTGTGATACTGACAGACGATGAACAGTTCTGGATGAACACAAACAAATGGTAGCCGGGCCAGACCCTGGGATCAAGGGGAGGAGGAGGGGGTGTCAGGTGTGTGAGGGGGGAGAACACAACACTGTGTGTTTTTCCACAGAGAAAGGTTAGCATAAGAGGAAACCATTTTCCCGTCCCATGGCCACGTCAGGAAGAAGGCCATCTCAATAAACCAAGCACCTCTCACTTCCTGTTGACGATTAGCAGTCAGTCTAGAGCAGCAGGAAGCAGAGCACCCAGGGCCTCATGGCCCACAGGAAGGGAGATTATTTCACTTGCTGTGTAGAAAACGTTCTCTCTGCATTTCTGTGGATCCAGAGGTCAACATCTGGGGGCAATCAGCAGCACCTCCAGACCAGCTGACCCAGGCTGCTCCTCCTTGAGTCTCCTCGCTGACCTGTTGCTCTGTTCGCCTCCTGAACTCCTGGTCCTCTGTGCTCCTCCCCTCTCTTTTCCTCCTGAACTCTCTTCATGTTCTCCTCTCTCCAATGTTCTTCTCCTCCTGAACTCCTGGTCCTCTGTGCTCCTCCCCTCTCTTTTCCTCCTGAACTCTCTTCATGTTCTCCTCTCTCCAATGTTCTTCTCCTCCTGAACTCCTGGTCCTCTGTGCTCCTCCCTCTCTTTTCCTCCTGAACTCTCTTCATGTTCTCCTCTCTCCAATGTTCTTCTCCTCCTGAACTCCTGGTCCTCTGTGCTCCTCCCCTCTCTTTTCCTCCTGAACTCCTGGTCCTCTGTGCTCCTCCCCTCTCTTTTCCTCCTGAACTCTCTTCATTTTCTCCTCTCTCCAATGTTCTTCTCCTCCTGAACTCCTGGTCCTCTGTGCTCCTCCCCTCTCTTTTCCTCCTGAACTCTCTTCATGTTCTCCTCTCTCCAATGTTCTTCTCCTCCTGAACTCCTGGTCCTCTGTGCTCCTCCCCTCTCTTTTCCTCCTGAACTCTCTTCATGTTCTCCTCTCTCCAATGTTCTTCTCCTCCTGAACTCCTGGTCCTCTGTGCTCCTCCCCTCTCTTTTCCTCCTGAACTCTCTTCATGTTCTCCTCTCTCCAATGTTCTTCTCCTCCTGAACTCCTGGTCCTCTGTGCTCCTCCCCTCTCTTTTCCTCCTGAACTCTCTTCATGTTCTCCTCTCTCCAATGTTCTTCTCCTCCTGAACTCCTGGTCCTCTGTGCTCCTCCCCTCTCTTTTCCTCCTGAACTCCTGGTCCTCTGTGCTCCTCCCCTCTCTTTTCCTCCTGAACTCTCTTCATTTTCTCCTCTCTCCAATGTTCTTCTCCTCCTGAACTCCTGGTCCTCTGTGCTCCTCCCCTCTCTTTTCCTCCTGAACTCTCTTCATGTTCTCCTCTCTCCAATGTTCTTCTCCTCCTGAACTCCTGGTCCTCTGTGCTCCTCCCCTCTCTTTTCCTCCTGAACTCTCTTCATGTTCTCCTCTCTCCAATGTTCTTCTCCTCCTGAACTCCTGGTCCTCTGTGCTCCTCCCCTCTCTTTTCCTCCTGAACTCTCTTCATGTTCTCCTCTCTCCAATGTTCTTCTCCTCCTGAACTCCTGGTCCTCTGTGCTCCTCCCCTCTCTTTTCCTCCTGAACTCTCTTCATGTTCTCCTCTCTCCAATGTTCTTCTCCTCCTGAACTCCTGGTCCTCTGTGCTCCTCCCCTCTCTTTTCCTCCTGAACTCTCTTCATGTTCTCCTCTCTCCAATGTTCTTCTCCTCCTGAACTCCTGGTCCTCTGTGCTCCTCCCCTCTCTTTTCCTCCTGAACTCTCTGCATGTTCTCCTCTCCTCCTACTGCTCCTCTCCTCCTTGTCTCCACCCTACTCATCCTCTCCCATCCATGCCCTCCCTTTCTCTCTCCTCTTGAGCTCTACCCTAATTCTCTCTCCCAGTACTCCCCCCTCTTTCTATCTCCCCTGTTAAGCTATGTGTGAGTCGTGGAGTAGAGCAGTGTGTGTTTTTACAGATGACTCCAACATCTCATGACTCACTTATGGGATCAGACAGTCTCTCCTTCTCCTTCTGTGTGTGTGTGTGTGTGTGTGTGTGTGTGTGTGTGTGTGTGTGTGTTTGTGCGTGTCAGTATCTACGTTTGATCTCCACTATATGAGTTTTTCTGTGGGCGTCCCTGCATATTAAAATTAGAAATAATATTTGTAGAGCTTTGGTTCGTCTCTTAATGTGAAAACAGAAGCATGCTCAGGTCACATATATCAGATATATATATATATATATATACAGTATATAGATCAGGGTCTGATTTGGTGGGTTTATGTCTCAGGGAGGGGATGGAGAGTGGGCGAGAGAGAGGAGAAAGAGAGAAAAGAGAAAGAGAGAGAGAGAGAGAGGAGAGAGAGGGAGGAGATAGAGAGAGAGGGGAGAGGAGAGAGGGAGGAGAGAGGAGAGTGAGAGAGAGAGAGAGGGTGTACACAACTGTAGCTGAGTCTATTTAAAGAAAGTCTATTAGAATAGAAATACTTTATTAATCCCAAGCTGGGAAATTGCAATAACCCGATGCAGTGAGCTGCCAACAGCGGCGCTCGGGGAGCAGTGAGGGGTTAGGTGCCTTGCTCAAGGGCACTTCAGCAATTCGCACTGGTCGGGGTTCGAACCGGCCACCCTCCAGTTACAAATCCGAAGTCCTAACCAGTAGGCCGCGGCTACCCAGCAATTAACGGCAGTGAGGATAAGTAACAAGTATAAGTAAGTAATAAGTAATAAGTAATAAGTAACAATATATACATTTTAGGACACATGCTGAGTTGTAGGTTATTCATAAGCACATCAGGACGTGTGGTTTGTTCATATATATGTCAGTCAGTCATTTTCTATACCGCTTATCCTCTAGAGGGTTGCGGGGGGGCTGGAGCCAATCCCAGCTACAACGGGCGAGAGGCGGGGTACACCCTGGACAGGTCGCCAGCCAATCACAGGGCTAACATATACCAACGAACAACCATTCACACTCACATACACACCTATGGTAAATTTAGAGACACCAATTAACCTAATCCCCAACCTGCATGTTTTTGGTCTGTGGGAGGAAGCCGGAGTACCCGGAGAGAACCCACGGAAGCACGGGGAGAACATGCAAACTCCACACAGAAAGGTCCCGGGTCCCAGGTGGATTCGAACCCAGAACCATCTTGCTGTGAGGCGACAGTGCTAACCACTGCACCACCGTGCCGCCCCATATATATGTCATTATATATATATATATATATATATTATGGCATGCCGTTCAGGAAATTAATCTTTGAATATATTGAATGAAACTTGAATATATTGAATGAAGCTTGAATATATGGAGTGAACCCCTGAATATATTGAATGAAACTTTGAATATATGGAGTGAACCTTTGAATATATTGAATGAAACTTTGAATATATTGAATGAACCTTTGAATATATGGAGTGAACCTTTGAATATATTGAATGAAACTTTGAATATATTGAATGAACCTTTTTGAATATATTGAATGAAACTTGACTGACGTCAGGCTTCACGGCAGTGCCTGCGGCCATCTTGTGTAACTTGTGGATGCTGCAGCTAAAACTGAGTGACAATGAGTCAGGCTGCTCGCAATATCGTTGCAGCAATTTTAAACAATGAGGACATGATAAACACACTGGCGAATGCGTGCTAAAATCCTCCCGATACCCTGCCCGTTCTTCTGATGAAGAAATTCGCTCCCTTTTTAACCGTGGCAGACCAACTACAACGGGCCAGGCAGCTGCTTATCAGGCCAAACTGAGAATGCCTTCAACCTCACAGGAGTGCCCCACAACAACCCCTATGTACAATCTCTGCCCGTACATGAGAAAGGTGTTATGGTCTGTGTCTGTGTTGTCTTGTTTTCTTTTTCTGTCACGAGTTGCGGTGGGATTGGACCCAAATGCAGAGAGGCGAGGCAGGCGAGAGTACTTTTTGCTATTTTAATTGTAAACATAAGCTCAGACACAGGAACAGACGGACGACAACTCACATGAACTGCGACAAACGACGACAAGACTCGGACAAGGACTGAACAGCAGACAGGACTTAAATACACAGACTAATTACAAACCCAAGACAGGTGAGGGGACAAGACACAGGTGAACACGATGGGGCAATCACCAAGGAGGGAAACAGGACACAGGGGAAACACAGAGCAAACCAAAGAAAACAGGACAACACAGACACAGACCATGACAGTACCCCCCCCTCAAGGGACGGCTCCTGACGTCCCTAAACTCCAACACTAAGATGGGTGGGAGGAGGGGGCTTGGAGGAGGGCTACCAGGGGCGGAGCAGGGAACGTCAGGCGGAACCCTTCTGGAGGCCGGCAGCGGTGGCACGAACCCTCCGGAGGCCGGCGGCGGGGGCGCGGACCCTCTGGAAGCCGGCGGCGGAGGCGCGGACCTTCCGGAGGCCGGCGGCGGGGGCGCAGACCTTCCGGAGGCCGGCGGTGAAGGCGGAACACCTTGGACTCACGGAATGCCGCTGGGACCAGGACCTCAGGGGAGGCTGAGGCTGCAGAATCTGGGGGCGGAGTCTCTGGAGCGGCTGCACACTCAGGGGGCGGAGTCTCTGGAGCGGCTGCACACTCAGGGGGCGGAGTCTCTGGAGCGGCTGCACACTCAGGGGGCGGAGTCTCTGGAGCGGCTGCACACTCAGGGGGCGGAGTCTCTGGAGCGGCTGCAGACTCAGGGGGCGGAGCCTCTGGAGCGGCTGCAGTCTCCGGGGGCGGAGCCGGCCGGACACCCACCAGCGTGCGAGGAGCAGGCGTGGGATGGACTGCCTCCAGCAAGCGTGGAGCGGGCGTCGGCTGGACCTCCCCAACTGGGGACAGCTGTGGCCCTGCGGGGACAGGAGAGCGCTGCGGCCCAGCGGGGACAGGAGGCCGCTGCGGCTCATCCTGGTAGTGAGGGAAGACAACCCGCCGTCTGAACCACTCAAACAGCGTGATCATCTCCCCTCCAGTGTCAGTCGCAGGGGCCCGGCTGGACAGCGGAGCTGCGGGCTTGGTGGCCCGTCTCGCAGACCGCGGTCCTCCGAATGCCAGACGGGTTCCACAGAACGGGTTGGCCTCAGCTGGCCCGTTCTGAGGCGGCCCGTCTCGCAGACCGCGGTCCTCCAAATGCCAGACGGGTTCCACAGAACGGGTTGGCCTCAGCTGGCCCGTTCTGAGGCTTGGTGGCCCGTCTGGCTGACCGAGGTCCCCCCAGTGCCAAACGGGTGCCCCAGTATGGGTTCCTCTCTGCTGGGTCCATTTGTGGTCCGAGTTTTCTATCACGAGTTGCGGTGGGGTTGGACCCAAATGCAGAGAGGCAAGAGTACTTTTTGCTATTTTAATTGTAAACGTAAGCACAGACACAGGAACAGACAGACGACAACTCACATGAACTGCGACAAACAATGGCAAGACTCGGACAAGGAC
This sequence comes from Urophycis tenuis, assembly GCA_036785325.1. Classification (NCBI taxonomy): domain Eukaryota; kingdom Metazoa; phylum Chordata; class Actinopteri; order Gadiformes; family Phycidae; genus Urophycis; species Urophycis tenuis. The sequence goes on along the minus strand of JAXIVH010000016.1, from coordinate 9,250,891 downwards.
TGAACAGCAGACAGGACATAAATACACAGACTAATTACAAACCCAAGACAGGTGAGGGGACAAGACACAGGTGAACACGATGGGGCAATCACCAAGGAGGGAAACAGGACACAAGGGAAACACAGAGCAAACCAAAGAAAACAAGACAACACAGACACAGACCATGACAAAAGGTGTACGTGCACAAGAATGGTTAGCTTGATATAGTTTTCAGGTGATTTAATGAAGGTAAAACACAGTGAATGGCAGTGCGTAACGGCACTGCGCTCTGACGCGGCACTTCTCCGGAACTGGAGAAGCTGCTGCGGCTACACGGATTTCGGGAACTGAAGGAGAAGCTCTTCATATATTGTTCAAGTTTCATTCAATATATTCAAGGTTCACTCCATATATTAAAAGTTTCATTCCATATATTAAAGGTTTCATTCAAAATATTTAAAGATTAATTTCCTGAACGGCATGCCGTAATATATATATATATATATATATATATATATATATATATATATATATATATATATATATATATATTACTTTGATTTATTCTGTTAATTTGCTGCTTATTCCACTGACTTGCATGATTTCTGTTTTGTACTGATTTGTTTTTCATCTTGTCTGATCTTCTTTTTGAAAGCAACAACCAGGATGCTTGGTGTTCAAAACATTGCTTCATATCACAAAGGAAAACCATTTCACTCCCCGCTCTTTGTGCCTAATGGAAGTCTTCAGTCTGTATTTATGTATTTTTCACAGTGTCTGTGTACACAGCTAGCCTTGCCCTTCCCTTTCTGAACAGGGGACCAGTATTTTTTACACTTTCCCGAAAATTAGAAATATTGCCTATGTCCTGTACTTTTTTGTAGGTGTTTTTCTTGGCCACTTTGGAACTTAACCAAATACCGCAAAAGCTTTTTAACTGAAAATTACATATGCACAGGAAATATAGAATGGCCGCTTGCAGTATTCCTGAGTTAGCACAAAAGCAGAGGCCGGCTGTATTAATTGGTCCTTAAAGGTGTGCGAGAGGCAAGACCAATACCTGCTCTCCCTGGGAAAACAATGAAACTGCACCTGAGTTTTACAGTAGGCTGAACGCTCTACACCCTGCAACATAAACACTGCAGTTTTAACGCTAGGTGCCAGTCTAAATAGAGGTTTGACAATTTGAAAGTCACAGGTGTGAATTCCTGTAGCCCTTTGGAAAACAAATGAACAAGGGTCTTCATTCCTGTAATAAGGGCAGACCGGGGGTTCCTCAGAGTGCGGTACTTTAGCTCTATGACAGGACCCTCTGGAAATAGAGGACCTGGAAGACTCCCAGGTCCTCACAAACTGCCTGAAGTAGAAATGAGGGTGAACAAAGACCTTCATGGAATGGTCTTGTAATCTTTCATTACGTGCTTTAATGGACTTTTCATGCCGTCTATGGCCAGGACAGTGAAGGGAGAGGGAAGATTCTCGTCATGTTCTTCTTTATGTGTTAATAGTGATTCCTATCATCAATAATTGCAGGTTAGTAGTTTGGATGAATATGGTTGAAGGTAACCTCACCTGAGCTCATCACAGTGAGTCTTCCTGAACCTCCAGAACCTCCAGAACCCCTGAGGTCACTGGCTCAACGCGTCCAAGTGTTAAGTACTGAGGAAGTGCGATAAGTCCACACCTATGTTACCCACAATCCTTCGCTGCCTCAAACTGAGGTCTTTCTGGAGGTGCGTTGGTGTTCGGAGCGGCCCGACATCGAACAGAGCGCCGTGTCTGCGTTCAGATCGCTGCACTTCTTCCTCAACAGCCAATGGAGGAGGGCATTAGATGTGTTTTCTCTGGCGGCTTGCATGTGTTTCTCCTCAGGGAAGACAGAACCACAGCCTCACATGCGCGCTGCAAATGCTTTTCAGCGCCAATGTAATTTTAATGCGATGACAGAGGAGAAGAGGCATTAAAAGTTGATTTTCATGGCGTTTCGCCCACTGACCTGAACCCACGCCCGGTGTGTGAGCGGAGAGGAGCAAAGCACTGTGGGATACTTTGGGACTCCCATCGCATCCTTTTTGTGGAGGCTGAACATGTCAACGAAGGACTATGAAGCATACGCTATCTTTGATCTTATGTGCAGATCCACCCCTGAAGTACGTTTATCAAAAATATGAAAGTCATTTTCAGGGAGATTTAATGTATAATTTGGTTCCCTAACTGCGGGGCTTTTAAACCCTGTGCCCCATTGGGCCGGGCTGTACTTCCTGACACCACAGGTTGGGTTGGAAGTTCTGAACCGAAGAAGCAGAGACAAAATATCCATGTCACCACGGAGATCTGCTCCAGGAAGTGGCGGCTAAGGAATGCACATCTTCCTGGAACTCCTCGCCAACACTTGATGTTCTGTAAACATCAAGTGTGATCATTATGATTGTTGGGCCAACGACAGCAAAACAAACTGGTGACCCAGCCGGGCTTGTGGGCCGCGGCCTTCCTGGGACTGGAATGCACCTCCCCCTCTGACAGGCCGAGGGTCCGTCTCCCCTTCTGACGGCCCGGGGGCCCCGTCTCCCCCTCTGACGGCCCGGGGGCCCCGTCTCACCCTCTGACTTGCCAGGGGCCCCGTCTCCCCCTCTGACGGCCCGAGGGCCCCGTCTCACCCTCTGACGGCCCGAGGGCCCCGTCTCACCCTCTGACGGGCCGAGGGCCCCGTCTCCCCCTCTGACGGGCCGAGGGCCCCGTCTCCCCCTCTGACTTGCCAGGGGCCCCGTCTCCCCCTCTGACTTGCCAGGGGCCCCGTCTCCCCCTCTGACGGGCCGAGGGCCCCGTCTCCCCCTCTGACTTGCCAGGGGCCCCGTCTCACCCTCTGACTTGCCAGGGGCCCCGTCTCCCCATCAGCCTTCAGAGCTCATCAATGGAGATGCTTTGTTTTTCCATATTTAAGACGATGGATTCCTTCATCAAAGCCACGAAGTAAGAGTCGCTCTGGGAGGGAAAAATAGAATTAGCCGTTAATATTTTCATTATAAAATCAAGACGATGTATGTACTTCCATCTTCAATAAATCTCTTATTTATATTACTTATCATGAAGTAGCAACGTTATTATAATGATCAGATTTGGTCATTGTGTATATTTTCTTAATTCCGTCATGATTGGAACTGGCTGGATTATAACGCTTTTCCAGATTGTTATATTTAATAAATCAGCGACCTGCTGTATCACACACACACACACACACACACACACACACACACACACACACACACACACACACACACACACACACACATTCACACACTCACACACACACACACACACACACACACACACACACACACACTCAGAGTCAGGCTCACACACAGACACACACACGTGCACGGTCAGCCTGTGTGGCTCCAGTGTGGCCCCTGGGGGATATGAATACAGAGTCATCACGTTACACTGTATGTACAACATCAAATTAGCCAATCAGACGATACCGTTTGATCAAACAAGGCCCTCCATCAGTGGCTCCCCCTGAAGCAGCCGGCCCTGGAGCTGGAGGGAGGCCAGTGCTCTCACAGTAATTGCGGCGCTCGTGTTCCACACATAATAAGCGAATCTCGATGGCAACAGGGGCCGTGCTTAGCCGTGCCCCCCCCCAGGGGGCTAATCGCTAGCAGCTAATCGCTAGCATTGCGTAGCTCCCACGACGGCACAGTGGTCCCATTCAGGGTGAAACCCAGTACATCCCGGGGCGTAGCGCAGGCTAACCCCAGTGATTTCCTCCCGCTATTAGTGTCCATGAAGACCAAACCTGTGTCCCGTCGCTAACGCGGCTAGCCCTGTCCACGGCGGCGAGGAGGACCAAAAGGAAGGCCCGATTGAGGTACTGTCGCTGCGAGCTGATATGCAGATACCATCCTCATATACATTTTGCAATAGTTTCGCTTTTGCCTTAATTTCACAAAACTAACAATGGGATCATGTGTCCATGTTGCATAAAACCGATAATAATCCCATTTAAGGTCAAGGTTTTGTAAGTCTATAGTCTTTGATATCAAATATCCCTCTATATGCTAATCAATACAATAATTTGGACATTGAATTAAGCACACTTTGAGGACTATCATTTAAATACTTAAAGTATACAGAGAGGTAAGACCAATAGATTCATAGGTTTCTTTTGAGTGTGTGGTGAGATAACTTCTCTGGTTATTGGTCAGATTTTCGACAGTATGTAGTAGTAGTAATCTAATGATCTTCTTCTGATGAGATTGATGAATGACATTCAAAATGTGTATTATATATGCGGGAACATGTGAGAAGTCATTTTCTTTCAAATTTTCTTCTCAAATCGGAAAGTGAGGAGAAGTGAGAAGTGAAGTTCAGACTGGTGAAGGACTAATGGCTTTCCTGACTAATGTCATTTCTCTGCATCATGGTGACGGTCCGGAGCCTGACAATTGCCACCTGGAACTCTGAAGTCCTCATCGTCCCAGCAAAGGCTTAACGACCTACTGTGGCCAGATGGTGTTTTCCAACCAAAATAGGATTCCCTTGGCCTGTGGTAAACCAGCACCAACTCTGCTGGACCGGACCCCCGATCCTCCCGCCTTCATCTGTGAGGAGTCTGCTGGACCGGACCCCCGATCCTCTCGCCCTCATCTGTGAGGAGTCTGCTGGACCGGACCCCCGATCCTCCCGCCCTCATCTGTGAGGAGTCTGCTGGACCGGACCCCCGATCCTCCCGCCCTCATCTGTGAGGAGTCTGCTGGACCGGACCCCCGATCCTCCCGCCTTCATCTGTGAGGAGTCTGCTGGACCGGACCCCCGATCCTCTCGCCCTCATCTGTGAGGAGTCTGCTGGACCGGACCCCCGATCCTTTGGCCGAGGGGACGTGATTTCGGGTTCACCGACGAGGGAGAGCGCTTCACAGCGGGTGAGCTCCCTTGGAGTGTGGCGAGGCTTCTGCGACTCACCCTCTCCCTGTTAACGGGGATGAATTGCCGTGGAAACACGGTCGGTTAATGATGATGTGAACAGTGAGGGCAAAGAGGAGCCATTTATCACCCCGCCCAAGACGTCTGCGTCGTGAACTTTATTGATCACCTTCCATAGCTGTAATCCCTCCCACATGTTGCTGCGCCAGACCAGGTCACACAACGGTAGCCACTACCATGACCCGTGAACTTCTGGAGGGGCTTCTTGGTTTTCTTCTCTGGCCAGGATCATTAATCAACATGCCGAGGAGGGACGTTAGAGACTGGGTCTGCTTCATCCTCTGAGGGCCCAGGAGAGAGAAGACAAAGTTCACCGGCTATCTGCTGCAATTCAAGTCCTTCCAGAGTCTCCAGGCTCTGATGGTGTGGAGAGCGGGATGGGCAGCACGTGTGCTGCTCCAATGCTGGAGCAACCATGACTGTAGGAGCTGCAGGCCAGAATGTCAAAGAGTCAAACTGGACCAGAAACAAGCGCAGATACTTGTAGGAATCAACCAGACACCAGTCATACTGCAACTCCATGGAGATTGGTTTAAATGCGGTAAAACAATGGGATAGGCAGCTGTCTTGTCTTTTATACAGTGCAGATGTGGCAGAGATGAAATGAACTAAATATATTTTAAAGAGAAATCAAACACTTAAGTCTAGCCGCAGGGATTGTACCGAGCACGTGTTATTGTGATTGCTGCATGAGAACGTCACGGCCTGGCTTTGTTATGGAGAGTCTTGGCATCACTGGGAATACATGGGAATCACTGGGAATCACATGGCATCACTTGGAAAAAAACGCCACGTGCAGAGCATTGCATCTAACCAGAGATGTCGTTCTCAAGTTTAGCTTGACTGTTTCGTTTCTGTCCATGTGAATTTTGTCCAATTAGTTTTGCCTCATACCCTGGTAAAAAAAACTAAATGATTTCTCTGCTTTGTATCAGATATGCAGTCATGCATGGATTAAGCACCTTAATTTCTGCTGCTTGCTGATTAGCCCCTGAAAGTCCATGTAATGTATAATGTAAGATGGATGGATGAGAAATCCTGGGTGAGCTGCAGCAGTATTAGGGTAAAGGGTAAAAGGGGCATTTAGCATACCCTTTTGTCCAAAGCAACTTACAATCAGTACATTTCTGGGGTTCAACATGTGGACAGTTGGAGGATAAAGGGGATTGAACCGCTGACCCTATGGCTAGTGGTCAACCCGCTCTGTCCACCCGCTCTGTCCACCCGCTCTGTCCACCCGCTCTACACATTGAGCTATTGCCGCCCCAACGGCTGGTCAGACTCACACCGCTGGCCTCGGTGTTGGACAGGACAACCGCAGAACGCTTACCAGTGACGCGGCGCCCTGGAGGGTTCTGATTGGTTCTGATTGATGACATCACGCTTCCATCCCACCCAGGGAGGAGGAGTCACATCATCTCAACGGCGTTCATGTCGGGGGGCTGCGTCGGAATGTCACCGTTCCGTTCCGGGATCCTCTCTCGAGGGCGGCCATTTTGTGAAGGGCATGAGGGAGCATGTTATGGTTTGATGAGGGGAAAGAATGGCGCGGGAGGGGCACATGGAGCACATGGAGCGGAGCACGTAGAGCGAGAGGGTGATTTGATGAGGGGTCCGCTCCGATGGGGAACTTGTGGTTCAGGCGGAGGGCGGTGGGAAGTTAATAAAGAGGGAGATAGGGGGGGAGTGGGGGAGAGACAGAGAGGGGTAGGAACAAAGAGAGAGAGCAAGGGGGGTCAGTAGAGAGACCTTGGGTCCAGGTGCCACCAGACAGCTGCTGGTCTTCCACCAGACGACACTGGTTCAACTTTCCGCTGGACTGTCTGGTTCTGAACATAAACTTTAAGGAGAGACCCCCAGGGGCGCTGCTCTTATTCATACTGTTTGGCCCCATCCTGTGCGGTAAAGCGATATCTGAGATTAGCGTGACCCCTTGTAGAATAGAACAATATACACCATGGGGCGAGCCAGGCTTCATTAGCATCATGTCTGCCGGGCCTCGCAGCAGGCCGTGTGCTGAGTCAGCGCTCCCCCTGCAGCCGTGTTAATGACGCCGGGTCGAGGAATCAGCTATCCTGACGCGTTTGGACGGCGAGGGTTTGCGTGACCTTCCGTATCCTAGCAACCAGTGCACACAAACTCGGAAACATGCGCTAGCTGACACATGCAAACATTAATCCCCCCCCCCCCCCCCCCAACACTAGCACACTAGCCATTACACACTGTATAACTATGATCCAAAACACACTGTAACACTAGCACACTAGCCATCACACACTGTATAACTATGATCCAAAACACACTGTAACACTAGCACACTGGCCATTACACACCGTATAACTATGATACAACACACACTGTAACACTAGCACACTGGCCATTACACACTGTATAACTATGATACAACACACACTGTAACACTAGCACACTGGCCATTACACACTGTATAACTATGATCCAAAACACACTGTAACACTAGCACACTAGCCATCACACACTGTATAACTATGATCCAAAACACACTGTAACACTAGCACACTGGCCATTACACACTGTATAACTATGATCCAAAACACACTGTAACACTAGCACACTAGCCATTAAACACTGTATAACTATGATACAACACACACTGTAACACTAGCACACTGGCCATTACACACTGTATAACTATGATACAACACACACTGTAACACCAGCACACTGGCCATTACACACTGTAGAACTATGATACAACACACACTGTAACACTAGCACACTAGCCATTACACACTGTATAACTATGATCCAAAACACACTGTAACACTAGCACACTGGCCATTACACACTGTATAACTATGATCCAACACACACTGTAACACTAGCACACTGGCCATTACACACTGTATAACTATGATACAACACACACTGTAACACTAGCACACTGGCCATTACACACTGTAGAACTATGATCCAACACACACTGTAACACTAGCACACTGGCCATTACACACTGTTTAACTATGATAGTTATATAGTGTGTGATGGTCCTCCTGCAGGCTTCTTTCAGCGAGACACTGCCAGTCTCTCTGTAGGACTGTAGGACTGTGGAGGGTGTGCAGGAGAGTGTGTGTTCATGCAGATGAGGGGCCAGTCACCGGACACCAGGCAGGCTGGATACTGCAGCAGAGAGAATGCGTCAGGAACTCGCTGTGCGCGCCATCCTTAAATCACTGCCAGGCGGCCTGCACCGTGACTCGCATTTCTAATGAGATTACGGACTTGACCTTTGAACCCCAGCGCCGAGTTCTGCAAAAGTCAACAAGCTTTTATTTTCTAATAGACACTCACTGACAGATTTACTCTCCCTCTCTCTCTAGCTCTCAACTGTGTCCCTACCCTCTCTCTTCTCCATCTTGTCCTGTTGTTCCTCTGCCACTCCCCCTCTCTCCCCGCTGTACGCCCTCTTTATCCTGTCCCCCTCCTTCCTTTCCTTTCTCCCTCTGCCGCCCCCTCTCTACTCTCCCCCTTTCTTTGCTCCTCTTCTTTTTCTCTTCCACTCCCCCTCCCTCTCTCCCCCCTCTCTCTAACCCCACCTCTGTCTAACCCCACCTCTCTCTCTCCACACTCTCTCCTTCCTCTGCTCCTCTCTCTAACTCCCCCTCCATCTCTCCCTCCCTCCCGCCCCCCTCTGACTCCCCCCTCCCTCCCTTCCTCTGTCCATCCCCTGTCTCCCTCACCCTCTCACCCCAGCTCCTCTTTCTATCCCTTCCTCTCTCTCCTCCTCCCCCCTCCCCCCTCCCTCCCCTCCCTGGCCCCTCCCTCCCCCCTCCTCCCCCCTGTACCAGAACAATGGCCTATTCTCCAGTGCCAGGGCTCCATTACAGGGTTGTGTGGTTTTGGCGGAGAGCAGCGCGCCTCAGATTTCAACCACATGTACGGCTCTCAAATGAAAAGAGTCAGGGCTGGCAGCACGGACACATCGCTCAGCCTGAGACCGCGCAGGAGCACCAGAAACCAAGACTCCAACACAGAGGAGAAATGGCTGTGAATGGGAGGGAAGTGAAAGAATGGAATGGAGGAGTGAGGGCCAGAGAGGAGTTTGACTGAGACAGTCGGTGGCGGAAAGGAAAACAGCACAGGTTCTAAAACAAAGAGGCTGGTTCTCTGAGATCCAGCCGAAGGGATGTCACCCCCGCTGGGAGCACCTCTCCTGGGTGCTTAACCTCGCTCAAACCCCTCCTGGCTCTGACTTCCAGAATAGGGACGCTTCAGTGTAGGCTAAACACATCAGCAGCAACTCCAAGACCTTTTCAACCCCAGGCCGCCAGAGGGGGCGCCAGAGGCCAGCCGACAAACTTCCCTGAGAGGTTAAGAAACGGTTTGAGAGTGAAAATGCGGGACGCTGCCAGGGTTTCCGAATGATTGCACAGTCCTCTGGCAGCGAGGCCCGTCTGCTCGGACCCCAGCCCGATGCACATCTGGGCCTCGGAAGTCGCCTGTCAGACGTAATTCGCGTGTCGGAGGCGCTGGTGTCATTAATGTGACAAGCCTGAACTTGGATGCGTTTACCTTTCCTCCTGTGTGAATAAACACACTCTCAGGACACATGCTTTTCCATCCCGGTCCGTACCTCCGCACAGGTCAACAGCTGCAGGCCTGAACGCTGACTCTAGATAGGACTCTTCTAGGAGAACCCATTCTCTTCTCTATTCAGTCATTTAACAGGTGCTTCTGTCCAAAGTAACGCCTGTGCATTCAGACACATGAAGGAGCAGATAGAGGTGAGGGCTTCAGGTAGACCGTGGACACTAGGGATCAAACCCAGCTCCTTTTGTCTGGGGGTCCACCACCCCAAGCAATATGAATCAGTACAAGAAAATCATGCATCTTAGCCATGTCTCATCTCTCTTTCTTTTTCCCCTCTCTTTCCTCTCTCTTCTCTCTCTCCCATCACTCTCTCTCTCCTCTCCCTCCCCCGTCTCTCTCTCTCTCTCTCTCTCTCTCTCTCTCTCTCTCTCTCTATCTATCTATCTATCTATCTATCTATCTATCTATCTATCTATCTAAAGAGCACCTGCAACTCTGCTGGTCAGACTGGAGGTCTGTCTGTCTGTCTGTCTGTCTGTCTGTCTGTCTGTCTGTCAGACTGGAGGTCTGAAGGGTTCTCCCCAGCTTTGGGCTTGATGCTTTAACAGACAGCTCCTGGTGGGGTGTGTGTGTGTGTGTGTGTGTGTGTGTGTGTGTGTGTGTGTGTGTGTGTTAACCAGAGCATAAGCAACCAGACACCACAACAGATGGTTGAAGAGCTCTGTTGATGCTGGTTCCAACCTGACATAATTTACTAGCTCAACCTCTCTCTCTCTCTCTCTCTCTCTCTCTCTCTCTCTCTCTCTCTCTCTGTCTGTCTGTCTGTCTGTCTCTCTCTCTCTCTCTCTCTCTGTCTGTCTGTCTGTCTGTCTCTCTCTCTCTCTCTCTCTCTCTCTCTCTCTCTCTCTCTCTCTCTCTCTCTCTCTCTCTCTCTCTCTCTCTCTCTCTCTTATCTATATATCTATCTCTCACCTTCTAGGTCTCCTTCTCTTTCTATCTGGGTCTCTCTCTCTCTTTCTTCTCTTCTTTCTATCTGGGTCTCTCTCTCTCTCCTCTTTCTATCTGGTTCTCTCTCCACCATTCTACCCTTCACTCGCTACCTTTACTATCTACTCCATCATAATATCTGACTCAAATAATGAGACAAATATTCACTTTCCACTGCCTGCCGATTCCACCAGTCTTCCCTCCCTCTTGGGCAGCGGGTGGGGCGGTAGAAGGAAGGTGAACACATCTGATCTGAGACCGGTTCCGTTCAGACCAAGTGTGTCAGAAAGCAGATCCCATCCAAAGTCCACGACCCCAACTTAGCCGTGCAATGTCCATAAATCTGCTCTCTCTCTCTCTCTCTCTCTCTCTCTCTCTCTCTCTCTCTCTCTCTCTCTCTCTCTCTCTCTCTGCCTCACTCTCCCCCCGTGTGTTGGGGTTGAGTTTGAATCCAATGTAATGTGAAGTAACAGGTAAATTGTGGAGGAAATACTGCAGCTCTGAGGGCATTGATGTTGCTCCCGTGAAGCCAAACATCTTCTGCTCAACACATATAAAGAGTTGGTCAGCCGGCCTGGGAACAGCTGATTCAGGCCTTTCAGCACATTTCTCCTCTGACCATAACAAGACCATTACATGACTTGTTTGGGTATCACCCAAACAAGTCATGTAATGGAGGAGATAACAGATATCCTGTTAATAGATATCCTGTTAACTAGCAGAGGTGGAACCCATTCAGAGGTGCCACTCATTTTCCAGATGGCTTCCTAACAGCCTGGACCATCAAATGTCTCATCAACCTGGGCCATCACATGTCCCATCAACCTGGGCCATCACATGTCCCATCAAACTGAACCATCACATGACCCATCAAACTGAACCATCACATGACCCATCAACCTGGGCCATCACATGTCCCATCAACCTGGGCCATCACATGTCCCATCAACCTGAACCATCACATGAACCATCAAACTGAACCATCACATGTCCCATCAACCTGTGCCATCACATGTCCCATCAACCTGGGCCATCACATGTCCCATCAACCTGGGCCATCACATGACCCATCAAACTGAACCATCACATGTCCCATCAACCTGAACCATCACATGTCCCATCAACCTGGGCCATCACATGTCCCATCAACCTGGGCCATCACATGTCCCATCAACCTGGGCCATCACATGTCCCATCAACCTGGGCCATCACATGACCCATCAAACTGAACCATCACATGTCCCATCAACCTGAACCATCACATGTCCCATCAACCTGGGCCATCACATGTCCCATCAACCTGAACCATCACATGACCCATCAACCTGAACCATCACATGTCCCATCAACCTGTGCCATCACATGTCCCATCAACCTGGGCCATCACATGTCCCATCAACCTGGGCCATCACATGTCCCATCAACCTGGGCCATCACCCCTCAGAGGCTCCTTACACCAAACTACAACTCGACCCTTTCTGCTCACTACTGAGGGTGGTTGGGGCGGCGAGCCTCGCCGCGTGTGACAGAATTCTCTCTCTCTCTCTCTCTCTGCTGTTTTTCTTCAGCCATAATGTGTTATGTCTCCAGCAAGTGGCCGTGGGCTGCCAGCTCTAGACTGTAAGGGGAATCGCCTGGCAGTGCTCCCCCTCTCTCTCTCTTCTCTCTCTCTCTCTCTCTCCTCTCTCTCCCCCTCTCTCTTTCTCTTTCCCCTCTCTCTTCTCTCTCTCCCCTCACTATCTCTCTCTCCTATCCGTCCCTCTCTCTCTCTCTCTCTCTCTCTCTCTCTCTCTCTCTCGCTCTCTCTCTCTCGCTCTCTCTCTCTCTCTCACCTCTCTCTCCTCTCTCTCCCCCTCTCTTTCTTTTCCCCCTCTCTTTCCTCTCTCTTCTCTCTCTCCCCTCAGTATCTCTCTCTCCTCTCCCTCCCCCCCGTCTCTCTCTCTCTCTCTCTCTCTCTATCTCTATCTTGCCCCACCCCCCTCTCTCGTCTTCTTGTTTTTCCAAGTCAGCCATATAATTTAGCTCGGTAAAATGGGCTTCAGTTTAACGTTCTTGGTGCTGGTCCAAGTGGGGCTACCGAGCTCAGTGCCGGGCCTGACAGCCGTCGACCACACCTGGGCCTCGTCGAGCCTGCATGTTATTTAGTGCCCTGCTTTGCACAAAAGCATGTGATTCATAAAAAAACAACCCTGAGCAAAACGCTCAGCTTGTAATTCTGCGATCCAGGAACACTGCGTCCTTGTCTGAACGCGTGAAAAGCCATCGTTTAGGTGGAGCGGTTACAAGGTAAAGTTCACGCGGGGAGGGAATGTTATCCTGTGAGAGGAGCTAAACGCGCGTCTTAGCCGAGCAAAGCCGTACTGACAGCTTCAATTAGAAAGCTATTTTAAAGTAAAGAAATATTTGCAGAGACTTTGACACAGCGCTCCACCTCTCCAGGCCTGACACTTCAGCCTGACTTACGTCTCCTCATTACCCGGCCCAGCTTTAATGCTAAGTTAGCACAGCTGCTACATTAGCACAGCTGCTAAACTTGCATGGCTCAGGTTCCCTGCTGGCTGTGTTCGTTTCTCCTCGGGCACATTCTCTCTTTCCGCGCGTTCCTCCGGCCAGCATGGAGCCCGGTGATGACTCTCAATCCAGCATGGAGCCCGGTGATGACTCTCAATCCAGCATGGAGCCCGGTGATGACTCGTTCCTCTGGCCAGCATGGAGCCCGGTGATGACTCTCAATCTGAATCTGGCCATTTAATTACTCGACTCCCTTTTATTTCTTATAACGTGACATGTGTTCTTAAGATGGTTTCAAGAAGGCCTTAGTGGGTTAGTGGGCTTGGGTTTGTGTGTATAGAGTGTAGTGTGGGTGTGTGTGGCTGCATTGCATTGGCTCAGGCACATACTGTGTTTTTTGTGTGTAGTTGTGCAGTAGTTGTGTGTAGTGTATAGATCGTTTTTTGCATGGCTGCGTGGTTTGGATGTTGGGGACAGGGTGGATGTCAATTCCCCACATAATTTATCTTACTATAATATATCTATCAGATTGGCATCCCCTAGTTGGTGTTATGGTGTAAAACATTTCCACTAAACAGCTGAGAAGATTACTGAATAAAGATCTTTAAAAAAAATATTTCAGTTCCATTCAAACAGGCCGCTGTTTCTCCAGTCTTAGATCTGTATTCAATCCTACAAACATTGTCTCCTTTGACATCCTGAAGAAAAGGAACCACTGCTGTACTTTCAGTAAATCACAACAGAACAACACCTCCCCTCCATCTTCCTGGATGTAGTCCTGGTCCTTCGGGGAGCTTAGAACAACTGGGAGCAAATGGCAACATGTGGACTGAGGAGGAACAATGATGGGGACTCTAGTTTCAAGTTCCTGACCATTCGTGCTGAACTCTGGAGCTCTGGACTCCCACATGAACTGGGTCTGGGATGACCTAAAGGTTCTTCTGGACCATGGAGAGGAGCCACATGATGACAGTGGGTTGAAGAAACCAAGATGGACCCCAAAGTGTGAATGAATGTGTAAGTTAAGGACCAAGACCACAAAACCCTAAAACCTAAGTTAGGGGGTTAGCTCTAGTTTGAGATTCGTTTATTGAGGGCTAGTTACTAAGATGTTTTACTTGTTACTCCAAGACTAGTGACTAAGACAAGTTACAAAATATAGTTACTCAGAGCAGTAACTTAGTTACTTCATGACTACAGTAGTTAGTTGAAGTTACCCCAAGATGGAACCCAAAGTAAAGTCTTAGTGGGTTAGTTGTAGTTCAGTGTTCATGTCTAGATATACTAAGACTAGTAATTAGTCACCGGTCTTAGTCACTACTTCAATTTGTAACATTACGATCCTTGCTGTTGAGATCCATAATCGACCACTAATAACAGACCCACACCAGTCACACACCAAAGAGATAACATCGTCATACTGCCACTTTTATGTCACAAAAACATGTTTTCTGCTGGCAGTAAAGCATTTTTATAGCAGGGTTTACTGTAATGCATGACCCCGGTAGCGTGGTTTGCTGGCTATGAATGCATGAACCCAGTAGCTTGGTTTACTGGCTATGAATGCATGAACCCGGTAGCTTGGTTTACTGGCTATGAATGCATGAACCCGGTAGCTTGGTTTACTGGCTATGAATGCATGAACCCGGTAGCTTGGTTTACTGGCTATGAATGCATGAACCGGTAGCTTGGTTTACTGGCTATGAATGCATGAACCCGGCGTGGGGTCCATCCCTCAGGCCCAGAGCGTGGAGGGTAAACCCAGTTCAATAAGCCCGGCCACCAACAGGTTTTGGTGCAGCGTTGAGGCCTTTCTAATGCTGCTTTTCCAATAAAGGGCGTAAAGGATCAGTGGTTAAGGAGCCCAGTGACCCGTGGACTCGGTGGAGGTTCTGCGGCTGCCTCAGCCCAGCAGCTCCGTTGTGATGGCGGGTTATTAAAGTTCTATTCTGAAAGTTATGTTATATGCTGAAAGTTATGTTATAAAATGTGTTTCCTACCGATGACTGCTTGTTTACATTCAGCTCATCGTGTGCCAGTGGCACACAATATGCGCGCGCCGTATGCATGTCTGTACGGGCGTCTGTACGGGCGTCTGTTTGCATGTCTGTACTGGCGTCTGTATGCGTGTCTGTATGCGTGTCTGTACGGGCGTCTGTATGCGTGTCTGTATGCGTGTCTGTACGGGCGTCTGTATGCGTGTCTGTATGCGTGTCTGTACGGGCCTTTGTATGCGTGTCTGTAGGGGCGTCCGTACGGGCGTCTGTATGCGTGTCTGTATGCGTGTCTGTACGGGCGTCTGTATGCATGTCTGTATACGTGTCTGTACTGGCGTCTGTATGCGTGTCTGTATGCATGTCTGTACGGGCGTCTGTATGCGTGTCTGTACTGGCGTCTGTATGCGTGTCTGTATGCGTGTCTGTACTGGCGTCTGTATGCGTGTCTGTATGCGTGTCTGTACTGGCGTCTGTATGCGTGTCTGTATGCGTGTCTGTACTGGCGTCTGTATGCGTGTCTGTATGCATGTCTGTACGGGCGTCTGTTTGCATGTCTGTACGGGCGTCTGTACTGGCGTCTGTATGCGTGTCTGTATGCGTGTCTGTACTGGCGTCTGTACAGGCGTCTGTATGCATGTCTGTATGGGCGTCTGTATGCGTGTCTGTACTGGCGTCTGTATGCGTGTCTATATGCATGTCTGTACGGGCGTCTGTATGCGTGTCTGTATGCATGTCTGTACGGGCGTCTGTTTGCATGTCTGTACTGGCGTCTGTACGGGCGTCTGTATGCATGTCTGTATGCATGTCTGTAAGGGCGTCTGTTTGGGGGTCTGTACGGGCGTCTGTACTGGCGTCTGTACGGGCGTCTGTACTGGCGTCTGTATGCCTGTCCGTATGAGCGTCTGTAGGAGCGTCTGTATGCGTGTCTGTATGCGTGTCTGTAGGAGCGTCTGTATGCGTGTCTGTATGCGTGTCTGAAGGGGCGTCTGTATGGGCGTCTTTGTGCGTGTCTGTAGGGGCGTCTGTAGGAGCGTCTGTATGCGTGTCTGTACGGGCGTCTGTAGGAGCGTCTGTATGCGTGTCTGTACGGGCGTCTGTACTGGCATCTGTACGGGCGTCTGTAGTGGCGTCTGTATGCCTGTCCGTATGAGCGTCTGTACGAGCGTGTCTGCGTGTCTGTATGAGCGTCTGTAGGAGCGTCTGTATGGGCGTCTTTGTGCGTGTCTGTAGGGGCGTCTGTCTGCGTGTCTGTACGGGTGTCTGTACGGGTGTCTGTACGGGCGTCTGTGTGCGCGTCTGTAACTGGCCCAGTTATATCTATGAACATAATCACAGTGAGATATGATATTAGAAGCCTGGAGCACGGAGGACCTGGAGACTAACGAGCGGCTTGGCTGCCCGATGGTGTGTGTTTCTGTTTTCTGTTCCGTTTGAGAGAGAGCGTGTGTGTGTGTGAGTGTGTGTGTGTGTGTGTGAGTGTGAGTGTGTGTGTGTGTCAGAATCAGAATCAGAATCAGAAACACGTTTATTGCCAAGTAGGTTTGCACCTACAAGGAATTTGACTTGGTGCAATTGGTGCAAGAGAAAAGCAGTATTAAAAATATAAAAAAGTAAAAATCTAAAAAGTAAAAATATAAGTAATATACTGTAAGTGTGTATGTGTGTGTTTGAGAGAGTGTGTGTATGTGTGTGTGTGTGTGTGTGTTTGTGTGTGTGTGTGAGTGTGTGTGTGTGTGTGTGTGTGCGTGTGTGTGTGTGTGTGTGTGTGTGTGAGTGTGTGCGTTTGTGAGTGAGTGTGTGTGTGACTGTGTGTGTGAGAGTGTGTTTGTGTGTGTGTGTGTGTTTGTGTGTGTTTGTGTGTGTGTGTGTGTGTGTGTGTGTGAGTGTGTGTGAGTGTGAGTATGTGTGTGAGTGTGTGTGTGAGTGTGTGTGTGTGTGTGTGTATGTTTGTGAGTGTGTGTGTGTGTTTCCATGCATTTGTGTGTGAGGTGTAATGTGGAGATTGTTTGTGTGCTGTTTTTCCCCCTGATGCGCTGGTAACATTTTGCTGGTGAAAATCCTTCAACGGCGCCCTGCAAGAGCTTTCAGAAGGGTCACGCTGATAAACTGCAGCCCATCCACGCTCATGCCAAACAAGCAAACTGGATGGGAGCCCGGCCAGAGGGCCCAGGGCCCGGTTCTGGGAGATGTTTGTCCATGTTCCGATTCATTAGTCATCAGCGTGAACACGGAGCCAGAGACGCAACATACATGAAGAACATGAAGAACCCGTGTCATGGTCTGAGTCAGAGTTGTGACCAATGTGTTTCTAAGTCTTGGAATCTCATTTCTGTGCACTCACATCAACTTAAGGTTTGTTTAATTGCGTTTTATATGTATTATTACCATTATCCCAGACGCTTGACATGCAAAACAACCACCAGCCCCTGAGCCCTCTAAGCTGCACCAAAAAAACACCCAAACTTCCAGAAACCATCAGCCGTTTGGCCTTGGGCTTTAAACAGCCACATATTGTAATAATGCAGCTAAGACATGAAAGCCACTTGTTAAATCGGACTTGTTATTGGGCTTGTGGTTTGGATCCCGTTGTGGTATTGTGTTTTCTGTAGTGCCGTTGAGCAAGTTTCCCACCCGGCCTACCGACTGCCAAGCACAAACGTATGTCCTGACAGTCCGGATGCAGGGCGTCATGCTGCCTGCGGGCCCAGGTTCTGGACACGCTCAAACACACCATGTGGGAAAAGCTCTTCAAATAACGATGTTACTCACAAACAAAAGATGTTTATTCTTCTTCATTTGTTTTTGTCAACTTGGCGGCGATCCATCTGTGTGCAATATTGTTTTCTTAAATGTCATTTAATTCATGTTGAAAAATGCTCTGCTGGCTCGGGCAGAACGAGGTTCTGAGACACGTCTCTTCTATGGTTGAGCTTCATGGAGACGTGTGCTTGAGGAGCTCTACTGCTCTGTGTCGCTCTGTATGTCACACCTTTAAACCTGCTCATCTGCATGAAACCCAGCTTTGATATTGTATGCAAGACAGATGCACCACAGAGCATCTGTGGTCATCAAACTATACAATTTGTCACTATCATTTTAGTTTTCGTTGCATAACGGGTTATTCATACTGCATAACTGGTCATTTTTACCACTACCAAATCTGACATGCTACATCTGTGTGTATGCTATTACCTCTATAGTGTATGCCTAGATGTATGTACATTTATGTATATTTGTATATTTCTTATATATATTTTTTGTATATTGTTACATAGGTTTATATTATATATTTATACATTCTAACACTCTACTATACATACAGTGTCTGTCTCTTTTCCCCTGGAGTATTGTAACAAATGCAATTTCCCTCAGGGATCATGAAAGTATTTCTGTCTGTCTGTCTGTCTGTCTGTCTGTCTGTCTGTCTGTCTGTACAACATCAATATCATACCATGGTACACTATGCTGTCCTCCTCCCCCCTACTATACTCATGTTTATTAGTCATCATAGGTTCAGTGTTTTGTGTTGTAATATCTATGTATGTATGACATGTAATATGTCTTATTTACTACAGTTTACTTAGTAGAGTAAAGCAGCTTCCCAGACTGACTTTCTGTGGCATGTTTTCTGCACTGCTTGTCACAATGGCGGGACCAGAAGAGTCTGACATGTTGGGTCACAGCTCCTTCCTCCTAGAACTCTCTGGCCCATGTCTTAAATCTCAGTGTTTGAGGGTTCACTCAGTGTTTCTGTGCATCAGGAATACGTTTGTTTATGGTTACCATGATGATGTCGACGGCTTACGTACAAAACTACATTCACATTGGGATGGTGAGACGACGTCTTCATGACTGTTAACAACAAGCCAAACTTCTGTGACATTTTTACTACAACAACTGGGCACACTTGACTTTACTAATGATTTTTACTCGGGGTAATTATCTTGACAAAAGTCAGTGGAATGTCCTTGTTAGGTGTATTCAATGAAAAGCATTTAAACAGCTGAAACTCTGACACAGCTTTACAAGAGCTCTCTGTACTGTTAAACAAAGTACTTAATACATATTTAGCCTGGGGAGGATTTCTTGAGGCAAGAGTCATCTTGATATTGTTGAATATTAATTGATTCATGGATCCTCGTCGTGAGCACATTTCACACATATAATGGCCATGAAAAATATTACATATCTTTACAAATATGATTCTCAGGCTATCTGTGTCAAGCTCGTAGCATTTATATAATGATTAAATGCTAAAGGGAAGATAAAAAAATAACACAAAAAAGCTATTTGTTCCCTTCAAGATGATGATGAAGTGGACGTGGAAAGACGTCCAGAGTTCTGAATCGTACCGTGGGTCACACGTTCAAAAGATGAATCGTCCGAAGCCGATATGGTTATTGGAATTAATTTTCAAAGCTGATGATGTCACGTCGCAGCTGAGGCTTGCCAGAGAATGGGTGACGGATCTCGGCCAATAGCTGCCAAGCATTAAGAGAAAATATGTCAAGTGGTATCAGGGTACAATTCTTCTTATTGGTCTGTACTGGCGGACATTCTGAGTCCAGGAGGCTTGTGAGCGGGTTCTTGGGAGCAGCCTGCAGTAAGGCCAACAAACGGAACACAGATGTAAAGGAAAAAACATTCTTATTGTTCTTATGAATATAATTGCACCAGTCAGCTTTCATGTTTTAAGTTTATTAATCCAACACAACACTCAGAATGGCCGTCACTGCAGACATCGGTATCAGGGTTTGTTTTTCATCAGCGGTAAGCCATGCTAAGTCCTGTACTGGTAGCAATGCATCACTGTCCCTCCCCATCAGTGTCAGGGCTTTTAAACAACACTATTGGCGGTTTGCGGGTCTAGGTGTGGGGGCCGACGGCCCGGGCTAACCCCGGGATGTAAAACAAGTCTGAGTGTTCACCTAGGAGCCCAGCTGATGGGAATGGCCTTGTTTGACTTGCAATCGCCAGAGAGCCTGGCCACAGTAAACAAACGACATGTTGGATTTGTCAGCGAGCATCGTCAGGAGTTTATGATTCAAAGAGGAGAAGGCAGTGGGTTCAGTGTAGCCTCTAATATTCCTCAACATGCAGCATTGAGAGGGGAATATTTGGACTAAATGCACGCACAGGAAAACACACCAAACACCTTCGGCTACGCTGAGCTCCTGGATGAGGGCTGTTACAGGATTCCTCAGCGGGATTCGGTTTGGACGGGCTCTCAACCTCTTGACTTCTTGACGAGGTTGATTGATGAGCTCTGCTGGTTTTGCACTTCTGGTTAAATAAGGAGGCAGAGAGGAGTCCTTGTAAACGAGCAGCCAATCTCTGCTCTGGAACAATATATATTCACCTTCAATGCTTTTACTCTGTCCTGTCCCACCGACAGATCTCTCCCAATGCTCTGTGACCTTTGACCCCT
Organism: Urophycis tenuis; assembly: GCA_036785325.1. NCBI lineage: Eukaryota > Metazoa > Chordata > Actinopteri > Gadiformes > Phycidae > Urophycis > Urophycis tenuis. The sequence continues at coordinate 9,230,437 of JAXIVH010000016.1, read as the reverse complement.
CTCAGAGGGCGCAGGGAGAAAAGAACAAGGTGACCAGGTGACCAGGTGACCAGGTAACCACAAGGACATGTGGGTGCTGGATGTATGTAAGAAAAGAGGGATACCAAAATAGAAAAGATGGATTCTTCTCTTAGCCTCTTGTCTGAGAGCCGATGGCCTGGCTGAGGAGAGCTGTGTTGGGGTTAAACCTGGGCACATGTGTGGAAGTCCACCACAGGAAGCTTTATACAACACTC
>JAXIVH010000016.1:9222701-9225201 GCA_036785325.1 Urophycis tenuis | reverse complement strand
AAGGCTTTGCGTCTCCTGCGAGGGGGACGGGAGGAGGCGGCCTGTAGCAGCGGTGTCTATTTTTCTCCGCTGGCTGGCTGCTGTTTATTTGTACTGCGGGTGTTGGTAATGATGACGTAGGTGTTGGTAATGGTGACGTAGGCTGTATCAGACCAGATGATTTAGGAGGAGCTTAATGCAGTAATCGGAGGTAAGGGAATTGCTCCTGCCTGGTTTCTGGAGGCGGGTCGGAGACTGAGGCTTTGGCAGGGACTCAGGCGAGGGGAAGAACCTCTTGGTGGGTTGGAGCGCTCGGTGGACCCAGCCAGGTTCTGCCGTCCACAGCGCAGTTCGCTGGAGAGGAACAGGGGTAGTTTGCTTTTAGCTTATTTTTTGCAGTTTCTCCAGGGCTGGTTCTTTAGACACCACTGCCGCTGGAAGGTTGCACCTTAGGGTACAAAGGGTTGAAGGTCAGGAAAGTGACTGGATTTGAAAAAGAGTTTAAAAAGGATAATTCTAATTTATTCTCATCTCATACAAATGAAAATAAAATACGTATGAATGATAGCCCTGCTTTTCCTCCTCTGTGGACACAGTCAGCACTGAAAGGTTTCCACCGTTGTTTTAGTGAACTGTAGTGAACATCAAAGGGACTTCTGCCAATCTCCTTGCAGGAGCCAGTGGAAATCTCTTGTGAAATCTAAGAATTGTGTAGATGATGAACGACAGTCATTTCTCAGAGAAAGGCTAATTTAATTAACACCATTATGAACACAAATAATTTGTACAAAAATAAGTGTGACTTAAGGTCTGGTGTCTAGTAGAAAACAGATGCACTAAGTCATCACTAGATGGCAGCAACAGACACTGAGAACACTCCTATATATGGAGACAGAATACTTTTTAAACGTTTAGAAAATCACACAGAGAGGCTAAAACACATGCAAACTTGCACCCCATTAAACTCTCAAGAGGATACTTAAGATAAACAACAACTTTGGCCCGGGAGTTGTGATAAATGTAATATTATAAATATTGCCACCTGTTTGCTGTCAACATAGCGGCTGGTGGGGAGTTTGTGTTCGACACGTTTCCTGATTCAGACAAAAGAAAGGAGCTCCAGGAATTCGGTCAGAGGAAGAGGGAAAACAGAGGGTCAGGGAAAGGGCTTTGCCTTTACCAGCATGGAAACACCCAGAGAGTGATAAGGCAGAGGTCGCTGCGTCTGGCTTCCATCACTGTGGGGCTGGGAGCCGCAGGCCGCCGTGGAGCGCACCCTCTCAGCGTTGTCAGAGGTGGTACCAGGAGGGGGGCTTTGGTGGTGCTGGTAGAGGTGGAGGTGTAGTTGATGGTGATTGTGCAGCTGGTGGTTCTGATGGTGGTGGTTCTAGTGGTGATGGTGTAGCTGGTGGTGAAGGTGTAGCTGGTGGTGGTGGTGGTGGTTCTGGTGTAGCTGATGGTGGTGGTGGTGGTTCTGGTGTAGCTGATGGTTCTGGTGGTGGTGGTTCTGGTGAAGCGGATGGTTCTGGTGGTGGTGGTGGTGGTTCTGGTGTAGCTGATGGTTCTGGTGGTGGTGGTGGTTCTGGTGTAGCTGATGGTTCTGGTGGTGGTGGTGGTGGTTCTGGTGTAGCTGATGGTGGTGGTTCTGGTGTAGCTGATGGTTCTGGTGGTGGTTCTGGTGTATCTGATGTTGGTGGTGGTTCTGGTGTAGCTGATGGTTCTGGTGATGGTGATGGTGGTGGTGATGGTGGTGGTTCTGGTGTAGCTGATGGTTCTGGTGGTGGTGGTGGTGGTGGTTCTGGTGTAGCTGATGGTTCTGGTGGTGGTGGTGGTGGTGGTGGTTCTGGTGTAGCTGATGGTTCTGGTGGTGGTGGTGGTGGTTCTGGTGTAGCTGATGGTGGTGGTGGTGGTTCTGGTGTAGCTGATGGTTCTGGTGTAGCTGATGTTGGTGGTGGTTCTGGTGTAGCTGATGGTTCTGGTGGTGGTGATGGTGGTGGTGGTGGTGGTGGTTCTGGTGTAGCTGATGGTTCTGGTGGTGGTCAGCCCCTCCTACTCCCCTGTGATTCAGCCACACTGGAATTCAGGGGTCAGTGTGCTGAAGGATGGCAGAACATATCAGAGCTGAGCTCTCTCTCACACAGCAGGAGGGCAGCTAAACAGCAATAAATCTCACCAGTGCTGTGCTAATGGACACAGGCAGTAAGACAAACCAGAGCCACATAATTAAAATGAAGTTGCTCACCGCCAACGCCACCACCACTAGAAAAATGAACAAAGGAATGAAGAGAATGAAGTGAATTTCCATCCTGTAGCTTTCAAACATTTAACCACTCAGTGGAAGTCTTTGACATCTTTTCTTCCAATGGCAGTTTGTTTGTTTCCCTAAAAGAGTAGTTTGGGATTTGAAGTCATCAAATTGATTCCCCCTGAGGCAGAAATCCTCTCTCTTTTATAGTATTCACTAAAACACGCATTAAAAGTTGTTTCTTTCCTCTGCTGTCTGATTGGTTTGCCAGAGGTC
>JAXIVH010000016.1:9202701-9217701 GCA_036785325.1 Urophycis tenuis | reverse complement strand
TGTGTCTGACTGTGTCCTGGTTGTGTCTGACTCCATTCACCTGCTCTTCAAGCCACGCGTGTCTTTAGTGAATGTTTTCTGGAATGCTGCAACAGTCTGATAAACCCAGCATCCACCACGGCCTGTTATCTGTGCTGTGAAGAGGACACGTCGAGAGACAAAGCTCCCCATCACCTCGTCTCTCACGTGGACAGAGATGCACCCTCAGCGTGCTGGGAGCACTAAGAGAGAGCCCATGTGAGAACAATCCCACAGCCCTGGCTCCCTGCCCCTCCCCAAACAGAGCATGTCTTCCCATCTGTTGGGTTTGCTTTATGGACCGGAACCAAACAGACACACATTTTAAACCAGTGAGAGGTCCGCAGGGGCGACTCTTGAGAGTAGATAGGACACGCTGAGACCTTAGGGAGCAAGAGCGAGGTCATGGAGATGTACGACGGCTCATCAGGAAGGTTCTCGTGTGTTAAAACTCAAAGCCTCCCTCAGTCCACCTCAGGTAGAACAGGCACGCTGGAGTACTTTAAGGCCCTCGCTGTATCATTGCATCATTGGCTCACATTTTTCATTTTATGACGTAGTTTTGTCTTGCGACTGGCGAGCCAACGGTATTAAACAATCTCGTTGGATATTAGAAGACAAATACCTTTAAATCAACAGAGACATTAACCATCACTGGTTTCTAAAAGAAAAAAGAAAAAAACCGTTGTTGTCTCCGTCATCTGCTTTTGATTTGTTTTAAAGTCAAAGTTATGATTTACAAGTGTGCGAGCTAAAAGCATCATTCATCTTTATTGTCTTTCTCGCCAAAATGAGAAGCTAACCGCGGCTAAAGCTAGCACACCTGGCGCGGCCTGGCGTCTCTTCTGAGAACATTCCAGAACATCCGTCCCGCAACTTGCCCGTTTCATAGGCCGCGCGGCTTCCCATGTGTGTGTGCATGCGGACGTGCACATATCCAATGTTTTACACCAACGTGAAGCACACTTTATGACCAAGAACCAGATGCTCTAATGATGCTCCGCTATTTCAATAAAAACAACATGCTAATTAGCTTTCCCTCTGGGTTATCTGCTCTAATTCTGAATTAACTGATTATTATATCATCAAAAGCAGCTGAAAGTCTTTGAATGATTATTTACTTATTTGCTTACCCTCTTCCTCAATCCCCCCCCCCCTCCCCCCATGCAGCAGGAGATCTGGATGTAAATGGAGGGTTTGAACATCCCTCTCCCTAATCCACATTAGCATTATTAGTTAGGGCACGGGGCAATCGCACCGAGCACTGGCCCTACAGCAAGGCTGTGGAGCCAGTTTGCCTTGTGTATTTGGTGTATATTTCAGTGTTTTGATTGATCATATAGTTTTTGATCAAACACTGTTCAATGACCATGATTGGAGAAATTATGAGAATACAATGGGTGTGTATTGTGTGGAATAATTAGTGTTAGAGTGCTAGCTAGAGTGGGATAGAGCCCCAGAAAAAAAAAAAAAAATTGTCTGCTCTCCTTGGTAAATGATGCAGGACAACAGGAGTCCTCTGTAACCGACAGCAACAACCCCAAGATGTGATGTGAGCCCATGCAGCTCTGGCTGGTTTAGAGCGATTGTACAAAGTACTGAACAACAAGGTGTGAGTGAAGGGTTTTCTCACAGACAGACATGCTGGCTGACAGACAGAAACAAGTAGACAGGCAGAATTAAGGCCAGAGAGACAGACAGACAGACAGACAGACTGGCAGAATGGCAGGTGGTGTATTCTCCTGATAGTCGACTCCTAGATGTGATGGAGCAACATGTTACCTGATCTCTGCAGACTGAGTTACACACACACACACACACACACACACAGCCCATGCACTAACCACACCTAATGAGGAAGAGCAGGCCTGGCATTAGAGAGTTCTAACCCAGGTGAGCGTCTGCATTCCCAGCCAGAACACGAGGATGTGTTGACTTGCACCCGCGCATGGAACCACATCATCTGCCATCCCATAATACCCCTCAGTCCTTGTGATGTCACCTCATACACTTTCACAGCGTCTGGGACACACACCTGTTGGATATTAGAGATGTATTAGGTCACACAGAGGGAAAGGCCCTCTTACTTAGCCCATTCTCTCTTTCCTACTCACCCCCCTCCCTCCCTCTCTCACATCCTTGTTTTTCCCTCTCTTTCCCTCACACGCTAACTCTCTGCTTCCCCCATTGTCTCCCTTCTCCTCCCTATTTCTTTCCCTCTCTCTCTCGCTTCATCATCTCCTCTCTCCCTCCTGCTCTCTCTTGTCATTTAGCAGATGCCTTCATCTAAAGCAACAGGCAGAGAGTGGACATTGGGATTTGAACCCTCAACCTTTCGGCTAGGAGTCACCTTCACCATGGTGATGAGTTACATTTCAACATGCCATCTTCCTCGACACACCTGCTGATGATGACCACAGAGGTGGGACAGGGGCAAGGCAGGAGGGTTGTCGGTTGGTTGTATCTCTCTATGGCTCAGCAGTTAGCCTCTCACCCTGCCCACGTTCCCACAGTGATTTGTGCGTTGACTTTCGACAATTTTTATCTCCCCTCAGCTTTAGTGCTAGCACGCACTGTTTTGCGTCCTGATCTTAAATATGACTTGACCTTTGACCCTAACTTCTCATCTTTAACCACGGCAATCCCGTCGTAAATCGGCCTCATTGAGATTACAGAGTTTGGATCAGACTCTCCGATTAGACAAACAATATTAATGAGATGTGTGGTGATTTACACAGCTGCTGGTATGGAAACAATATGAATCTGTTTTTATCTCCCCTGGGAATGCGGCCAGTATCCTGGGAGAAAGAGACATCCCTCTGGTCTTTTCTAATGTGGTTCTGTTGAGTTATTCTGCGGCACTCGCAACCTCACCGAGAACCTACAATTACAGTTCATGTCCCCGGCCGCAAGACATTGCAGGGGTCAACTGCGACCGCGCACTGCGCTGGTTCCCTCATCGATGGACATGGTTCTCAGCGAGCAAGGGAGGGGACTCGCAGGGTGCCGTTCTCACGGAGACAGGAACGTGTTTGGCCTCCGCCGGCTTCATCGTATGTTAAACTTAATTGTGTCGCAGGGGTTTTATGACGTATGGCCACAGTGTGAAGCGCCGACCTGACAGCAGGCCAGTGCAGGGGAGCGATTGTGAGTGCGGGGAAATGAGTTCCGCGTCCTCCTGCACCTTGTTCTACTTAAGTGTCCACCTGGGGCAGGTCTCCATCCAGCCCCATCAACCCCTTATTGCAGCGTCCACTGACCGGTGAAATGACTGAGACGTAAGATCTTAACAAAAATGACCTGCAACCTCCTGAAGAGTATACCTGCTGTTACTCATGGCCTTCGCCAGCACACTACTGATTCTACAAAGCAGCTAAAGACAGCAGGAGCTTTAACAGAGAAAAGGGGATTTTCAGGAAAGGTTAAGACTGATGCTAGGAGCCATCTGATGGAGCTGCAGCTTGTTTGGCCGGAACATCTCATGCCAGGAAGTGGAAGGCACAGCTGCTGGGAGACCCTGGTCCAATGGACTCACCAAAGTCTCCAATCAGGGGACAAGGCTGACACCATCCAAGACAACGTTCCACCGATAGGACCCGTCTCTGGGTGGCATGATGAGGAGCCAGAGTAGATCTGGACCTGCTGTAGATCCAGAGGGATTTGCGCGTGCTGCAGGGCTAAGTGCATCCAGATGGGTGATGGATGGCCAAACCCTCTCTGGGGAAACCTTTTGATTCCTGTAGGTGGTAGAATGTACCAGGGTGTGGACTCGCATTGATTCAATTGTTGAAAGGATCCATCCCAAACCGTGTTTCAGAAAACAATGTGCAACAGATTAAAGAGCCTCAACAACTAGATGAGGTAAAACAATTAAATGTGCCTAAAAAAGAACAAAAAAGGTTTTAACCTCTTGAAAACATGTTCTCAACAGCACCTATAAATTGACTTTTAAGAGCAATGATGATGAAGGCTTTGTAACGAAAAATAAAGCTCTCCCAGTTCTGAACCTTCAACAAAAGTAACTGCCGGTTACGGAAAAATGGATGTAATGCTCTAATTGAAACCAGTAGTTTAATGGACGTGATTCAGCTACGAAGGAATCAGCATACCCCAAACTTTGATTATTCACAAACTCCATTTGTGAACAAGCTCCAGCAAATCATTGCCACATAGAAACAAATTATCACATTCAACTTGTATCTTCGGTCAAAGAAGAACTACTTACATAATTTACATTTACTTACATTCTAAACAATTTATATGTAATAATTTAGCAAGCACTTTTATCTAAGGTGAGGCCGTGAACAATCTAAGCATACAACCAAGATCACAATATTGTACTTCTAGGTAAAAGATCTCTTAAGGTGCGCCTATCCAGTCTTGGGCCATGGAATGACACTTGGGAAGAACAGAAATCTATGACATGAGTAAATCCATACAAAGACTCAACTTAGGTCACTTCACGCCACACATCAAGATCAGCAGTTTGGGATTCTGTGTACATCAACAGTGGAGACCACATACATACGTTTGTGGCACAAGACCCAAGTCATGTGTTGGCCATCATAGGAAATAGTTCCATTGTGCTGTAAAGAAGGCTACCATGACTCAGATCTGGCTGCAGCTGTGGGGTTGCAGAAGCCAGGCATCCCAGAACCACAGGCGTATTGGAGGCCATTAAGAGATGGTAGGTTGAGTCACAGCAGGATACCCTGCAGAGATACCACAGCTTCGAGAATGGGAATGGGCCCTCATGGTGAGGTTGTCCTTGCCAAACTGGTGGTGGGACCAGGGAGGGATTAGACTGTGATCCCCTAGCATGTCGTGACTCAGGATTTAGGTGGAATCAGATGGATGCAAATGGGCACCGCACCATTTCTGGATAATTTCAGAGGAGTCTTCATGTCACTTTGTTGACTTCTGAAAAGAAAACCAAACCAACAAACCAAACCAACAAAGCACAGCAGAGACACCACCGTGAGGGGCCTGAAGACATGCTGTTTAATGCTAATTTTGGAACAAAAACAACCCAATCAAAAGCTTTCATCTGGAGATTTGAGAAATAAAAGTGATCTACAAAACAACCTCTTTATTAAAATATCAACAAAATATATGTTGTATATAGTATTTGATATTCTAGCCTGTGTACGGCTCTTAACACTGACAGGTCAACCCAGCTGTAATCTCAGTTGGGTTGAGGACTAGAAATTTCCACTAAGTGGTGAGTCCCACTGTCTGTTGCCCCGAGGCGAACTCACTGTCTAGTTTATTGACTATTTCTAGCAATGCTTTCCCTTCTCTCTCATGCATTTTCATTTTAGCTGAGGTTTCAAAGTCCTGTGAGATCGATCCTCCTGGTCTGTGTTGAACTTGGGCACCTCACTGGAGATGTGGTACCGTGTGTACTCCTCTGAGAGGAGAACACTTTCAACACCTTTCCAGAACCCTTCACTCTGCCAGGAAAAAAAAGAAGCTTTTTACCAAATAACATATTTTTCAGAAGCAACATTTTCCATATGCCTTGCTTCCATGCACTGCTAAGCCCTCCAGAGGAGTTTGAGAAACGTTTAGAAAACATGATCAACTTTTACAAATGCAGACTCCAATCTAGTAGTGACCACATGCATATCAAAGCCAAACCTTTCTCCCTCTTTCACTAAAGTTTGAAGTTAGTGCAGCAAGTGTTTGCATTTATTTGCCTATTTGATTGCAATCAGTCCATCCAGGGCTGTATATCTATTCATATTTTCGTATATTTGATATCTTTCACTGATGAGTTACAATTTACAGTCTGCATATGCCTTCAGACTTTGTCCAGCTCCCTCCCTCTCTCTCTGTCTCTCTCTCTCTCTATCTCTCTCTTTCTCTCTCTCTCTCTCTCTCTCTCTCTCTCTCTCTCTCTCTCTCTCTCTCTCTCTCTTCTCTCTCTCTCTCTCTCTCTCTCTCTCTCTCTCTCTCTCTCTCTCTCTCTCTTTTCATCTACCTCTCATTTCAGAGTGTGTCTTGCGCTTTGCCTCTGCGATTGCCAGCAGCTGTGGGCCAATGCGTACCATATGTCAGGCATTTTGTATAAATATTGCACTAGGGGTAGCCTGCTTTACATTTCAATTACTGCCTTCATGCAGTTTGCGAGCCCAAGACCCAGGATGTAAGGGAGAAACCTGAGCCTGCCCTTGGGGGGACGTTGTCACGTGACCCCTCAGTGATGGAGGTCACCACACCACCACTGGCACACTCTCACAGGATTATGGGATGTTGAACTGTCATCCGACCCTCCCCCCCCCCCCCCCCCCCCCCCCCCGTCTCACGCTGGATGTCCTTGTTGTTATGTCACCATATGGGGTAATAGGTTACCATGGTTAGGCTAGCCGTCGGAGTTGCCGTCACCATGGTCACAGTTGTTCAGCCAGGCAATAGGCTACCATGGTAACAGTACAGCAGTTGAGTTAGCATCCAAATAGACGTTACCATAGTTACAGTTCAACAAGTAAATGAGTCAGACACCTTTTGAATATTTCTGCTTGGTAACAGGTCAGTGTCACCAAATCACAGCCCCAGAGAGGTGGACCTCTGGCAAAGAGGGCAGGTCTAGAGCAGCTGGCCTGCGATTATAATAATAATATCAATAATAGTAACACACTTTACGTACTTTGAGTGATACAACATAAAGGCTAAATGGTGAAAACAGTTAGAGATTAGAGATCCTGAGGCAGCTGAAGAAATTCAACCTGCCCAGGACAATGATGGTGTACTTCTACTCCTTCATCATTGAGTCCATCCTCACCTCCTCCATTACCATCTGGTTCGCTGCTGCCACCGCCAAGGACAAGGGCAGACTGCAGCGCGTCATTTGGTCTGCAGAGAAGGTGATTGGCTGCAATCTGCCGTCGCTCCAGGACCTGTACACCTCCAGGACCCTGAGGCGTGCAGGCAAGATTATGGCCGACCCCTCCCACCCCGGTCACACACTCTTTGCGGCACTCCCCTCTGGCAGGAGGCTGCGGTCCATCAGGACCAAAACCTCACGGCATAAGAACAGTTTTTTCCCGTCTGCCACTAGCCTTGTCAACAAGGCCCGGAGCCCCCCCTGACACTGACTCTCTCCCTCCCCCCACACAGTCCTACATGCTACATTAACGTGGCATCTTCAGATCGTCTGCGTTACATTAACGCACAGTGTGTACAGTGTGTCCTCATTCAGGACCAATATTTTTTCTATGCATGCACTACTGCTCCGTATTCCATATTCATTGTACATTGTATATATATATATAGTTATTTTTACTTACTTTTATTTTTTTTAATACTGCTTTCTATTGCACCAATTGCACCAAGACAAATTCCTTGTAGGTGCAAAGCTACTTGGCAATAAATTGAATTCTGATTCTGATTCTGATTCTGATTCGGAGATAGTTCTTAAACAGCAGGGTGAAGAAACAGAAAAACATAAATAATAATATAAATAGGGACAACATGAAAATGAGCATGTGGAATGAAACATCGAGAAAAGAACAGAATCCAACATTTGGTATTGAGTTGATGGAGAGAAAGGAGAGAACCAGAGTGAATACTCTTCAAACATCCTGTCATTAACTGTGTTTTCCATTTCCAACCATATCTGACTTCCTGAAATAAAACGCTGTGGAACGGCAGCCGTGTGAAACAACAGCCGTGTGAAACGACAGGACATTAAACCGCGCCGAGCTTTCCCCATCGGATCTCCATCTGACAACTGCCTGCACGATTTATGAGTGCATTTGATTATTTGTGATGCTTACAGAGGCATGCTATTTGTAACATGGATTTCACGTGAATCCTGCGCCAGAGAAACTTTCTGTAAGACGTCAGTTGGATTAAATTAAATTGCAGTAAATGCAAAGCATACCAACTGACAACCTGTTTATAGTCTGGAAGCACATGCTTAATCGATTGGTGATATGGACTCATACACAGCATATGTCCACGCACACACAGAAAGAAACACATAGAGGACAAACACACACACTGAAGCCACACACACAAGCTTCAAGTACATGCTACCACACACCCACACACACAAACACACACACACACACACACACACACACACACACACACACACACACACACACACACACACACACACACACAAACACACACACACACACAGACATTAAAAAAGTGTCAGTAGGTCAGTAGGACCACATCCCATAATAATATAACATCCTTGCTAATGGTCCTGACGTCTTGCAGAAACAACATGCACATAGGGCAGTTTTTACTGCAGTTGATGTAAATTCCTTTGAAGCTGAACCACCACAGAGAGACAGAGTGATTGTTGACCTGACCCGCTGTGAGGGCCTCCAGAGGACTCTGTCTCGCAGGTTGTTGTTTTTCTTTTCTTCTCTGTTCTCTGTGTCCTATAAGTAATGTCTTAGATACTTATTTTACTACTACTACTACGTAGAGGTTGGGCTGGAGGTAGTGGAGCGGGGACCTGTGGTGGTTTAGAGGTGGTAGTTGTGCTGGAGGGATTCGGGGAGGTGGAGGGGGTGTGATGGTGGACGTAGCTCAGGTCGTGGTGATGGTGGTAGAGATTGTAATGGCTGGGTAGGTGTGGAGCTAGTGGGGTAGATAAGAGAGGTGGAGGTGGTGGTGGAGGGGACAGCTGGTTAGGTGTGGAGGTGGTGGGGTTGACAGAGGATGTGGAGGTGGTTGTGGTGGAGGGGACAGCTGGGTAGGTGTGGAGGTGGTGGAGTTGACAGATGAGTTGGAGGTGGTTGTGGTGGAGGGGACAGCTGGGTAGGTGTGGCGGTGGAGGGCGAGGTGGTGATGGTGGTGGGAGGGTTCAATGTATGCGACCACAGCACTGAGGACAGAGGCGTCCTTGTCTGGCTGCATGCTCCTCGCAAAGAGAAGATACGCTGCGTGAACACAATCATCACATCTCAACGGTTCAGCTGAAGGTGTGTTTTGACTTGGTGCGACCTGTGTGGGCCTACGTGCCTCTGTCATGGGAGTGAGGCCCAGGCGGGTATGGGTGAAGCATCACACTCTCCCAGAGGGGTAGTCCCCTTCATGGGTCACCGTGAAACTTTTCTCCCATGCTGGGCATTCTGGAGGCCTCCGTCTGGTCATTGGAAAACAGAATCTGTGGCTCTACTAGAGACGCTGAAACCAGACATTCCAAATGCTTGACATCCCATCATATAAAAACCTGTAGTTAGTATGACAACATTCCAGGATTCTTTTATGATAATGGGATTAACCTAAATAGGCCTAGATAACAGATGACACCTTTTTTGTAGTTGGGCCAACAGAGATTGAACACTTTGTTTAGTGATTGTTGTCAGCCTTATTTGTAAGTGTCCGCTGACTCAAATGACTCAACCTTGTGTAAGTATGATTGAGAAACACCGTCTAATCAATACTGCACCTGTACTACTGCACAGCACGGGGCGTGGTCTTCACTAGGTGTCTCATCTGTTTCATCTCCTGGGATTAAAGGCATCGAAATTCAATCAAAGTCTGTTTTTACGGCAGTGCGTGGCCTTTGAAGTGTGATTGATACCCTGTGATCCTCAGAGGAACGCAACTGAACACGTCATAACAAAATGAGAAGCAAAACAATGTGTCCTGCAGTGCCGAGGTCCACGTGCTCAAGAAGAACCCTCACACTCTCCGGCCATCAACGGAATAAAAGAGTCCTGGGATTATTAAAGACTTATCAAGTCTCCTAGAAGCACGCAGGCCGGTATGGGCGTCACCAGAGATGTATTGATTTGACTCACAGCACAACGATTGGACATTCCTTCCTTGCAGTTAGCTGCCAGTCCTGTCTTATCAGAGGTGTCTGGGATGAGTGTGAAGGCACCAGAGGGTACGCCAGAGCTCTGAGACCAGATGGTGGGCTGCAAGGGGAATCCTGTTTATCCTCAAACAGTGCCTGGATCTGGGTTTTACCTGCTGGAGCACTGATCTTCCAGACCCAATATCTTCTTGGACTGACGACGCCCCAGACACATCTTAGAGGGCGGCCATATTAGGCCTGAGACAGCAAAACAAAAAAAAACAATTTGATCTCCAATTCAAAGACTCACACTGGAACCTCTCCACAGGGACTCAGCCGGGCTTCATTCAAGATGGCTGAGACGTACCTGGAATCAAAACAGAAGCGCACAATGTTAATTCAATTACATAATACATTGCATACTACCCACTCTGTCGTCACACTGGAATTACCTTTAGTTATTTAGCAGGCACTTTTATCCAAAGCAACTTACAAGTGGGACTGAGAACACTCTAAGCATACCATCAATCTCAGAGGAACTACAGTAAACACTGCTGCATGACCAACTTTCTGAAAATAAAGTCACTACTTGAATCAGCAGAGAAATATTATTGGGATGTTTTCAAAAATAACTATCAATGCACAAAAAAATTATGCTGAATAATCTGAGGAGTGTATGTGCTGTGATGGAGGAGACTGAGGTATGCTGGATGAGGGAAGCTGTACAACAGAGATGGCATGGTGAAACAGTGAGGTTGTACAACAGAGGGCACGGTGAAACAGTGAAGCTGTACAACAGAGGGCATGGTGAAACAGTGAAGCAGTAGAACAGAGATGGCATGGTGAAACAGTGAAGCTGTACAACAGAGGGCATGGTGAAACAGTGAGGTTGTAGAACAGAGATGGCATGGTGAAACAGTGAAGCTGTACAACAGAGGGCACGGTGAAACAGTGAGGTTGTGGAACAGAGATGGCATGGTGAAACAGTGAATGCTGGAATGCAGGCAGGGATAAAGTAATATAGCAGCCCTCTGGTGAATCTCCAACCAGGAATGTTTCCGCTCAACAGACACGGCACTCTGAGGGTCTTTAAGGACAGGTATTGTTTCGTCCAGTGTTGTTTTTGCAGAGCATCTGCAGGACATGGTGTACCACAGTCATGTGTTGTGTTTAAGTCCTTTTCCTAACTCCTTGAGGTGTTTCTATTTCCTGGCTCTTGGTCTTGTACGTCTTAGGTACTTTGCTGTAGTGTTCATCACTGGGCGTTGAGCATTTCTTACGTCAAAATCAATCAATCAATCAATCAGTCAAGCTTCATCGATATAGCCATACATCCTACATCAAATGCAACTACCAAGTACTAAACAAAAAATGGAAATAAGACCCCTTGCTCTGTCCTCAGATTCTCTCAGAATTGTGCGCTTGAAGCATGTTTATGGAACCGCAGAGCTGTTGAATGATGATGTTCCAAAAGGGGTGGGAAGCACTTCATGAGATCTGGGGTTGAGATAAGATGTTTCCCCTCTGTAGGAAAGGCTCGGAGAACAGCAGAGTTCACCTCCCAGCATGCACCGGGAGCTAGCTCAGCGCAGCGGTCCATTCCAGCGTCAAATCACAGCAGCGGCTGGTCCGGGCAGGGGAAGTGTTTGCAGGGCCGTGCTATGGCAGTTGACATTGGCTGTGTTCAGAACCAATAGTGTTGTTTTACGAGGTCCAGAGGAAGTGTGTCTCTTGCTGGAACCTGAGGGAGAAACCAGCCGCTCATCATGGTGGCGTGTGGGCGTCTGGCTTCCGACTCTCGAGGTGTTTCAGGGCCTTTTCTCCGGGTTTAGCTGCGGAAGAGGTTTGATTGATTCAGCATGTGTCGGGCTGTGTTTTGTGATGGCTAATACAGTCGCCGAGCTTTGCTTCAGACGTATGGTGAGAATGTGCTTTCCCAAACTGATTTCTTTCCTCTTATTATTCTGCAGGGAGTACTTAATGACCAGCAAGTGGCTTTAACATGTTGAAAAAATTACTTAATACAATGCTATCCGTTTACACTTGTACCTATCGGAGCCTGTGTTTCCATACAATGTAGCGAGAGTTCTTTCTGTTGGAATAGAGAGGAAGTAAAAAAAAACAGCCTCGTGTACTTATTTCTGTCTGGAGAGAAAAATAAAAAAAGTAAGAACAGCCACTATGTTTTATTTCCTTCTTTCTCTCAGTCTGTGCAACAGAAAAAAGAAGTTGTGCATTTTTTTTTTCAGTTTCTCTCTGTTTGAATGAACATTGTGAGGTGTGCCTCCATCACCGTGGTAAAATGTATCCGCGCTGGCAACAGAGCCATCCGAGCCGCTCCCCACACTCTGTGCGCCTCGCGCCCTTCTACTTGGCTTTGCATAATGTTGAATCCGACCGGCCGGCCGTGATAGCAGGGGAAGTAGAAATAGGATGAAAATATAATTCTTATTTCAGCTCTGCAGCTCTGAACCTGGAGGAGCTAAAGAGCTAATTTGTCTTCTCATTTCATCTCCAAATTGCCAGGTGTAAATCCATATTGGCTCTCAGCCTGGCAGGAAATAGGCCGTGCGGGGATTGGAGAGTCTATGGTGTGAGTGCGAGAGCCGAGGTGACTGTAGATACGAGGAACGCCGGGCCTCACCGGGCCCAGACTGATGAGGTCGGTTCTGATAGATGGGCCGAGCCCAGCACCTCCACTACTTTCCCTCCTTAACTCCAGAGACTCTCGGTGCTTCACGGCTACATGTATTAAAGTCAGAGGTTTGGCTCCTGGCTTATGTTGAACTGTCGGCCCAGACTCTGCAGGAGTGATGAGGGAGAGTAATAATACCTTTCCATTAGCTCTGAGCTCTATCTGTTAGAACAGCTTATATCCACAACAGGAAGATGGTGTGCTGTTGGCCGAGGGAATCAAAGTACTTTGTTCTGGAGTAGTGGGCTTTTTACCCAACATGCTTTGCCTTATATGTCCTCTTTGAGCTCTTTGTGCTTGCTTGGCCTGACGCGGTCAGAAACAGAATAGAGAAAATCGATTTAAAAGTAAACTTTCTTTTTTAAAGTCACGTGCACGTGCTGTTGGATGTACCTCTGTCAACAACCATTTGGGGATTTAGAGAGGCATTGTCAATAATAGTCTCTCTTTTCATGACTGGGATAAAAAAGGAATAAATAAATGGACATAAAAATACTCCTGTTCCGCTGTGGTAGCTATTGGATATTAAATCCGACATTGTTTAGAAAATGGCCCATGTCTATCTCTCTCTCTCCCTCTCTCCTCCGTGAGCCACTGAGATGCATGGCTTTTGGGAATGTTAGATGGTATCATGGCCAAGCAGTCTCAGATGCTGGAAGTGCTTCCAAATGGCATTAGGTTCCTGCCTTTTCCTCCCTTTTTCTATTCTAAGGGAAAAACCAAACACTGTTCTGAGGTCTGTTGAGGTCATTAGATAACCAGAGTTCCTCTCGCTCCTCTCGTTTTCATTATCCTTTGTTTTATAGCTGCTGCCTCTTTCCTTCTCTCTCTCCTCTGCATTGCTCAACAGACATCCCCGGCCACGCCCCGGGCTGGGCCGCGGGTATCGAACAGACCGAGGGCCACCAGAGCTTCTTGTGGTGGCTGAGATGAGGAGACGGCTCGGCCAGGTGTGTGGTGTTATCAGAGGGGGCTGCCGGAGCCGAACCTTTTCCAACTGGTGGCCCGTCCCCTGCAAGAGCCGGGCCGCCGGTCCTGGGCCCAAGGTGACATCATCAAAGCCAGAATGTGTACATTCTTTTGTTCCTTTCTGAAAATAAATGTCACCGCCCAGGCCCCCACAGTGCAGCTCCTGAATGCTTTGCTTTGGGTCGTTCCTTGAGGTGGTGGAGGGGGACTGCCGGTAGTATCTGGATGCTAAAAGAAGAACCGCGTCAAGTGAATGTGTGGAGAACTCAGCCCCGCTCTCTAGCCGTCAGCAAACTAACACAAACCAAATGTTCATGAGATACTTTTGTCCCAGAACTATTTCGCTCTACCATGTCACGGTGATCTATGGATGAGCCATTTGTCAAACAGCATAGCACTGGGCATGGGTAAAATAAACAGCGGCTTCTGTTGAAAGATATGCACTTACTGCCGAACATCTGTGAATCATTGAACCCGTTACAACCTCACATCCACTGTTATAGAAGAACTAGGTTCAGAACTGTGCAAGGAAAACTATCTGAATGCATCCAAATTCAAAAGAAGAAAATAATTCTGATTTCCCATGGTCACGTCTCAGTCATCTGTCAAACCTGAGCACGGACACTTTGCCTGTGTGCCACTGTGGGGCTTGGTGGCTTTGGACCCTGAGGTTGTTTGTAATTGTTCTTGTGTCTAGGATAACATTTCATATGCAGGCCATGTCCATTCATATAAACACAGCAGAAGGCCGGCCTCCTATGCAGTTACACCGAGGGGCTACCCTGTGGTCCAAAGACATCATTTAATCTCTTAATGGTGATTAGGGGTATTCATATTGCACTGAATTGATCTTTCATCCATTTCTCCTCCAATGGAAGTGAGTAGAAACAGGTTTTGGCGGCATTTGATTAACTCTTGAGTATTGTGGGTCAAACCAGTCCACTGAAGACCATCTTAGTGGTCCAAGAATCTTGTCCAAGATTAACAACATTTTGCATGAGAACGAAATGGATACACACAAAGCAACACCAACGTGCTTCATAAAAGTTCTTAACATAACAGGTATGCAAACTCTCCTTTGAAAGTGAACCACGCCATGTGAAGGCCTTGCCAGGGTATTCATCACTTTTCATTTGGAGGGCCCGACTCTGAGGTCCGTTTTCTCATGAACCGCCATTTTGTAATTGGGACGATGCGTCTCATCGCTTAGAACTGAGAGCTGGCACAAGCTGGCTCTGACGTCAGCTACTGCAAACACAATCAAAGTGAACCTTACTAACCTTTCATCTAAATATGGAAGCGCTTCCTTCACACGGTTGATGAGAAAAGCTGTGCTTGATTTAATATTCCCCCTGCTAAACCCCAGACTTCTAATAGTAGCCTCAGTCCTGTAATAGCCACCACTGGACAGCTAAACTGGAGCATTTACTGACTTCTTGTTGCCTGAGGGCAGGCTACTGAGGCGGGAGGGTAATTCATCCAGTGAGATTCCCACCTATCCTGGATGTGCAAGTGGTCAACCTCACTTCCTGTTCCAGTCCTTTTCTTC
>JAXIVH010000016.1:9087701-9185201 GCA_036785325.1 Urophycis tenuis | reverse complement strand
ACATCAGCCTAGGGAGAAGTTACCAGATGTGAACCAGAAATCATACCAGAGATAACTAAATAGTCACTAATATGGGAAGGAATGTCATAAAACTAGAACTTGTACGGGAGCCATGAGAAACAGTTCCCAGCCCATTGAGTCTCTTAGCCCACTGTATTGTAAATGTTTGCAAATGGTTGGCCAAGTAACTAACTCTGAACATTTGCTGTAGACCTCCGCACACAGAGGGCACATATTCTGCTGGTACAGGCCACAAATTAGAAAAGCTGTCTCTGTCTGCTGCAGCCCCCAGAGCTTCATGAGGAACTTCAATAGGATGAAAACGTATCAGCAGGACGGCCTCATTCTAGTCTTTCCGAGGATGAGGATCTGGGTCTATCCTTGGACCATTACATCCAAGGTCGTTCTCATACCAGCTCACTGTCTCCATGTTGGGCAGACACTTCATGTGGTTGTTCACAAAACAATGCTGGGCTGGAGAATCGCTGGCCTTTCCCCTTCCGTCTGTTTAGAATGGAACCGGCGGCAGCTGCTCCCTTGCTGATGGGGCGCTCGGCAGTGCTCCACGGTTGTTTTGCGATGCATTCAGCTGAACTTATCGCGCCGCAAGCCCCTTGCCACGCATCAGTGTTTGATCCCCCGGTAAAGACCTGCAGAGCGACATCCTCTCTGACGCCCCAGATGTTGGTCATTAACAGCACATGCTTGGCGTCTTCAGCCCCCGTTTCATCCTGCATCCTAATAGTTCCACCACTACCACTTCTCTTTATCACTTATGCTTCCTCGGTTCTCTGGACCGACATCTGAGAAAGTGTTAAATGATTTAGTGCCTTGTTTGACTGAAGCTCACACCGAGTGCGGATATAATTTTATCCGTGTGTGAAGGCCACCCCCCGGCTCTGAGATGACGAATGCCCATGTAACAAATGACTGTTTCAACTCTGGAGAAATTAATCAGCATGACAAACTGCAAGGTGTTGGTATGTGCCATTGAGGTACGCTCCTTTAATTTCCCTCATAAAGAAAATCTCAATCAAACTCGACTCACCTCTTAGAATTAGTCTAGTGGAAAAAAATACAATGTATTTTTTTTTTACACTTGCTTAAAATTGGCTGAGTTGTCTGTTAAAGACATGGCCATCTGTGGCATTGTCCTCCTCCTCATCCTGTTGGTTGTCTTTGCAGCGTGTGCATAATTAGCATGAGGTATGGATACTGGAAACAACAGGATATGAAGAAATCCTCCACACTGTCCTGTTGGTTCTCTCACAGCGTGTCCACACTCAGCAGGCCAGCTGTTTCTCACAGGTTTCTCTTTAATTGAGTTGAAGTTCAATGCTTCCCAGAGACGAGAGCAGTGAGGACGTGACGCGGTGCGGTGGAGACATGCGTCTTCTGACAAATTAAATGAAAGCTTGAGGCGTACATGTTTGAAGTCCATTTGTCTTTGTGGTCACTGGAGCCTGTTCCTGTGATAGGAAGGGACAGATTCTGACAGGGGGAACATCGTCCTCTGTCAGGATTTGAGAGTCACAGTGGTACTCTAGCCAAGTGCTTCCCTACCTTTTAGGCCATGGAACCCATTTTTAGGTGTCAACATTTCTTCAGTGACCACAACTAATTACACTTTTCTGCTTTGTCTGTTTAAACACACATCCCAACCAACATCTGCCCATAATAGCAAGGCCCCAGGGAATGTATGAATGATTATAAAGTCATACTACTGGTACTGCTACCAGTCATGTGTGTACATCCAGCAACTGGGAAACCTTTCTACATTGTTACTTTAATAAGATATCTAACTTAGTACTGAGATAAACCCCCCCAAATCACTTTTGTCAGTTAAAAACCATCCTGTCCCAAGTGTTTGTTCCAAACTGATTGATTACTTTTGAATAAAATGTATAAAGTTGTTAAACAGGGAAAATTCTATGAAAATTACGAATTCTGCTGCTTCATTCTAAAAACACTTCTCAAGAGCGTTTTTTTCTATCAGTTGCTAATTCTGCTCCAGCGAGTGAGACGTGGTCTCCAACATGTATGGTAATGTCCCTTGAACATGCTGCTATGGAACCCAATGTGCCCCAAAGTCATCAGAACTCGTGGCTCTGCTTACCCTTTCACTACTATTACTCTACCAACTAACCTGGTTAATGACTGACTGCATTGATACCATACAGTCAGTGGTGCATTGCTGTGGGGGACTCCACGACCCAGTACCTCAGTGCTACCCCCCTGGCTGGGCAGGGGCAGCTGGGAGTCGGGGTTAATGGGAGTTCACGAACACACTGACACCAGATCAGTCGGAGTTATTTTAGAGATACGCTGACCTCCACCTCTACCCCACGGCGTGCTCCAGTTGTCGCAGGGAGTGGAAGCAGGTGGTATTTTACCCACAATGCTTTGCACTCGCCGCTTACCACGCAGTTCCTTTTACAAAGATGGTCTCATTTCTCCGGCCCTCATCTTGACCAGGATGATAAGGCTGTGAGCCTGACATATACCATGGAGATAAGGCTGGGGATCCATTAAGACCGCCAGCACACACTGTCCAGACAAGCCCTCCTGCGTGCCTAAATACTCACACTAATTTACAGCAGAGATAGCGAGAGAGAAAGCCCCAGAACCCGCAACGTACTGCAGGCGCACGTCTCGCCAAGCCAAACAAGCCACTCTATTTATAATCCATCTCTGGAAGCTGGATTCCATTCCCCTAGTCTGTGATGGAGCTTCCAGCAGTGGACACACAGTTCTGCTGTAAATAGGAAAACTTGGTTATTAATCCTGAAAAAAGATTCTTGGTTTTATCTGTATTATCCTAAGATAATGCAGAACACTTTCATACACTTATGCTGATAATAATAAAGACAACAATAAAACACACACATTTTTGGACAATACATAGACATCCTATAGCGTTTTCCGATCAACATATTAAAGCTTCACAAAAAAACAACAAAATAAAAGCAATTAAATTGTCTAGGCAGAACAAAATAAAAATAAAAAGTATGAACCTTGAATGTTAAAACAATGAAAGACGACTTTGACCAAATCTTTTTTTATCTGTTTATAATATGTTTATAATCAGCCACTTGATCTGCTGTTCCCAATGCATCTGAATATAAAATGAAATCATTTCTAAGAAGCATTCAGCCCACCAACGTCCTGAACCACGTGAGTCAGGTCACTGGGTCCACAGCTGCTTTATGTAGTCCAGGACGACACGAAATATATGGCCATAATCTCCAACCAGAGAAAAAATAACACTTGGTTTAATGTTTGTGTTTTACGACAGGAGCTAAGCCAAGAGCATTCACCTCTACCTCTCCTGTCGCAAGGGGCTCCCCCAGAACAAAATGCAGACACAAAATACACCCACATAACATCTCAATCCTGTTCGGCACCAACCAGGCGTTCTGAAGAAGCTGGCCTCGGAGAGTTAAGCCGGATTCTAAGTTAAACGAATAATGTACTGTCAATGTGAGGACCAAACAAAACGAAGCTGTTTCCTGTTTATGCTAACTGATGTGATGGCCGTTCATTTTCATGAAGAAACGTCAGGTTTTTCATTACTTCCTGCGGCTCTCGGGAGTTCCATCATTCCTTGCCGTCCTGACAAGTGTGTGTCCCTTAGAGCAAACTAAGGGTAATGATCTGGACCTCTCCCAAGCTCAGACTGCTGAAAAGAGGAACCATCTGAGAACCTGTGTTGGAGGCAGCTGCCTCCTACTCAGCCTGTCAACCCCTGCCTGAGCTGGGGTTGACTCCCTGCCGTCCACAAGGAGCACCGCAATGAGCTCTGTGAGGTGCACTGTGAGGAGCACCACAAGGAGCTCTGTAAGGTGCACTGCAAGGAGCCCCTCAAGGAGCTCTGTAGGGTGCACTGTGAGGAGCACCACAAGGAGCTCTGTAAGGTGCACTGCAAGGAGCCCCTCAAGGAGCTCTGTAAGGTGCACTGCAAGGAGCCCCACAATGAGCTCTGTGAGGTGCACTGTGAGGAGCACCAGTAGGAGCACTGCGGCCGACCGCAGCCTTGCTGACAGACCGGGAGTTGGGAGTGGACAGAGGTGGAGGAGAAGAAGTGCCGGAAGCGGACAGGAGAGGTGGGTGGGAGGTGAGTAGTTAGAAGGCTGATAGTGAGCGGAGGAGGAGGTGAATGAAGGGGGATGAGGGGAGGAGGTGAACGCAGGGGGATGAGGAAGTGCATGCGGGGAGGTGGGTGGGCAGGGGCAGGGGGGTGTGGCTGGAGAGAGTGGTGTTAAGGAGGCACACAGGAGAGGAGGTGTGGTTGGAAGGGATGGATTTGCTGGAGAAGGATGCGGAGGGTGAGGAGGTGGATATGGAGGAGGAGGAGGTCAAGTAGACGGACAGGAAACTGCGCTTACTTACTCTCCCCTCCCATCCCATATCCCACTATCACCACCACTCTCTCTCTCTCTTTCCATCTCTCTATCTGTTACCCCCTCTCTTTTTTCAACTTAGTTTAACTTAAAAGTGCTTTATTAGCATGGATAATAAACAATAGCATTGCCCCGCTGTTTGAGAATCAAATTAAATCTGACAACCGTACTTCTTTTAATTTTAATTTTTATTCTTATTGTATATCTATTTTTGATATTCATATTGCATACATCTTTTGGCTGTCTTGCATCAGGGATTGAGGGTAATGGCATTTCGGTTTTCGTGTATGACCTGTACATTCACGAAAATTGACAATAAAGTTGCTTTGACTTTGACTTTGACTTGACTTTGACTTTCAGCTACAATGCTCTGTCCCTCTGTACCCCCCTCTCTCTCCCCCTCAGTCTTTCCCACTCTCTCCCCTCAGTCTCTGTATGAAGTGTCCTCTGTTTTTAACATAATACAACATGTTTTTTAGGTCGGTGCGCTGTGAAGTGTTTTCTCAACACTCTACATTGTTGGAGCCCTGCTGGAAAACAGGTTGGGATTGTTATGGTTGGAAACTAACTATTCAAGTATTTAATTTATATAGAAGAAAACCCACAACCAAATAATTAATTTCTAATGCTTAGCACTTTGCACCTTCCTCGCCCTTCCAGAAACAGAGGTGGAGCACCATCCTCGCCCAACATTATGATGAAATGTTGTGTTTCCCTGTTGCACAGCCTCTGCTGCAGTCCAGAACAGGGAGGTTCGTCTGTCTGTCGGCCTTCCTGCTGAGCTGGAGCTCTCACTTGAACAGGAAGCTGTGCAGGCTTACCCGAGTGAGAGTCCAATATAGTGTGTGAGCAGCAGACTTTAGCCAAAGCTCTACTTAAAGTCATTATTCTCACAACGCACGCCTGGCCACATGCGACACCACAAGCACACACACACAGCATACTGTGTGTGTGTGTGTGTGTACGCCCATGCAAGTGTGTGTGTGTGCGTGTGTGTCTAGGCGTAGCAGCGCAGAGTCCCTGACATGGAGAGCAGGGCCCCACCCTGCTGTCGGGGTGAGCCCCCAGACACAACATGTCGTGTGGAACCGGAGACTCGCCGGCTTAACCTTTGTGGGCCACAGCAGAAACCTGATGTTTGCCTCGGGTCGAGGGGCTCGCCACGACAGGAAGGGCTTGTGATCTGAACTAGCGTGCAGGCGCCTCGCACGAGAGCCTGGGCCCTCGTTGTCCTAGGTGTCCGTACGGAGCTGTCCTATGTTTCTGTACGGACTGTATATGCAGCCATTCGTGTCCCTGGTGTAGATGTGTGGGGGAAACAAAAGCAAACACAGAGCATGTGATTTAGAGCGAGGGATGAGAGCTCAGGATCATCCATCACATACAGGGGGGGTTCTCCCTTCTCTCCTCATCTTCGTCATGAAGGAGTAAGCTGTTGAGATGTTAACGGTGCGTGATGCAGTCATGCACGGTGTGGCGTGCACGGGTGGCTACTGTGTGTGCTGGGGCCCGGGGCTGAGGGAGGCCCCTGTGTGTGCTGGGGCCCGGGGCTGAGGGAGGCCCCTGTGTGTGCTGGGGCCTGGGGCTGAGGGAGGCCCCTGTGTGTGCTGGGGCCTGGGGCTGAGGGAGCAGTCGCTGGCCAGTCTGGAGCCCCGCGGTGAAGCTGTGAAGCTGTTGTCTTCTCAGGTGGCATGGAAACTGAAGCTGCCGCAACACAAAGGTATTTCTCATAATATCATCATCATTTATATATATATATATACAAGTTTCATGTGCATATTTTCAGTATTGGAACAGCGGTCACATGGAAGTCAACGATGAGGCCTGCTTCTGAACCCGTAGTTCATGGTCTTGGTCTTATTCTGAAAGGGAGATCATTATCTTGTGTGCGGTGAGTCACTGAGTTGTTTGCGTTGGGGGAAACTTGGTTGGAACCGATATGCCAGACAACTGGACCTCCTGATAATGACATCATGTATTTAGCGGGCTGGGCCGTTTCCTCAGGATTCTGCCTAGCAACAGGTGGTGAAATAAATGTTCAACACAAGCATTGGAATCCAGACGTGGGATAAACACGGAAGTCCAACAAAGAGGATGGATGTCGTGCAGCGATGTCGCCAAGAACTCCCACTGAACGATAGGGATTATGCTGTGGACTTTAGCTTGGAGCATTTCTGGAGTGTGTGTGTGTGTGCAGAAGGTTTGCTCATATTCTACATGAGACCACTAGACAATATTAGCCTGGTTTAGCAGCTGCACGTTCTGCGGTGGTTGCTGTGCATCAACACTTACTGCAGCTGTACACAATGGAGACACACACTGGGCCTCCACGTTCCCGGCCGCGCCAGCGGTGTCTGCTGGCGCGGCCGGGAACGTGGAGGCCCAGTGTGTGTCTGCTGGCGCGGCCGGGAACGTGGAGGCCCAGTGTGTGTCTGCTGGCGCGGCCGGGAACGTGGAGGCCCAGTGTGTGTCTGCTGGCGCGGCCGGGAACGTGGAGGCCCAGTGTGTGTCTGCTGGCGCGGCCGGGAACGTGGAGGCCCAGTGTGTGTGTCTTATGTGCAGCGCTCCAGGAACCAGGAGGCTGTTGGACACAAAAGTATAACTCAGCCTCGATAAACACACTCATACAAACACTCACACACACACACACACACACACTCTCACACACACACACACTCTCACACACACACACTCACACACACACACACTCACACAGACACACACACACACACAGACATACACACACTCACACACACACACACACACACACACACACACACACACACACACACACACACACACACAGACATACACACACACACACACACACACACAGACATACACACACACACACACAGACATAAACACACACACAGACATACACACACACACACACACACACACACAGACACACACACTCACACACACACACACAGACATACACACACACACAGACATACACATACACACAGATACACACGCACACACTCACACACACACACACACACACACACACACACTCACAGCCGCGGCCTACTGGTTAGGGCTTTGGATTTGTAACCGGAGGGTGGCCGGTTCGAACCCCGACCAGTGCGCACGGCTGAAGTGCCCTTAAGCAAGGCACCTAACCCCTCACTGTTCCCCGAGGGCCGCTGTTGCAGGCAGCTCACTGAATCGGGTTTAAGTGTGTACTTCACCTCACTGTGTGCTTCATCATCACTGTGTTCTGAGTGTGTCACTAATTCACGATTGGGTTAAATGCAGAAGACCAAATTTCCCTAACGGGATCTTCTTCTTCTTCTTCACACACACACACACATACACACACACATACACACACACACACACACACATACACACACTCTCAGAAACACACACAGGCTGGTTATGAGGAACATGCAGGGGATCCAGAGCCTCTATATAAAGTGAGATGTCCACAGCCATCCATCCGTCGTGTCTGGGGCAGCAGCAGCCAAAACCAAACTCTCTCTCTCTTGCTCTTTTCACTCTCTCGTTCTAGCTATCTCTCTCTCTCTCTCTCACCCAACGTAAATCCCTTCGCTGATGACATCACCGTTCCCCGGTGGGAGCTCAACACCCTTCATGAGAACCCCCCAGGTCTTTCATAAGACATCTTCATGGTGGACCGCCCCCCATTCCTCTCTCCCGGGCCCGGGGCCGGCCATAGTTTATCTGGTAGTTGGGGGGTTCCAGGGACCGTCTTTTGGTAGCCACTGTAACCATAGTGACTACCTCACCTCTGTCCACGCTTCCCTCTGAGACGTCTGCTGGATGGCCCTGGTCTGAGTCTGTGATGAAGCTTGCATTAAACTCATATTGACAGAAGGCCTGTGTGTGCTTAGCTGTGCTTAGCTCAAGGGCACATCAGCATGGGTTTCATCCCCAATGTCTACCTGTGGAAATCCTCATGTGTATAACTGTTGACATTCAAACCTCATTGTTGTTGATGTGGTGCTACAGGTCAGCCCAGCCGGTCCCAGAGACACCTGCAGGCGTCCTGCAGCCAGATGCCCTGACCCACACTTGCTCACTCATGACTCAACACACTGTGAGTCACTGTGGATTACAGTGTTGAATGACTGAATAAAAGTTGAGGAAGCATGGGTTTCACAGTGCCAGCTCAAGCTGAACAAGCTGAGACGTGATTGGCTGATCAGGGTCGCAGGGCAGAGGAGAAGAATGACTCTTTTACTCTTTTGATCCCGTGAGAGAAAATTTTGGTCTCTGCATTTAACCCAATTGTGAATTAGTGAAACACTCAGAACACAGTGATGGTGAAGCACCCAGTGAGGTGAAGCACACACTAATCCTGAGGCAGTGAGCTGCCTGCAACAGCGGGGCTCGGGGAGCAGTGAGGGGTTAGGTACCTTGCTCAAGGGCACTTCAGACGTTCGTACTGGTCGGGGTTCGATCCGGCGACCCTCCAATTACAAGTCCGAAGACCTAACCAGTAGGCCGCGTTGGAGAAAGAGGAGAGGGGATCAGGTCTAGCTCTCAAAGCAACAGCTGGAAACCTGAGGTGTCATTGGCAGATTGTGGGGCGGCAGTAGCTCAGTAGGGTTGGTGGTTTGATCTCCTCCTCCTCCAACTGTCCGCATGTTGAAGTGTCCTTGAGCAAGACGATGCAGTTTTCTGATGACTCCGTAATAGTTGGCTGTATTGAGGGGGGTGATGAGGGTGAGTATAGGACTGTTGTGGGCAACTTTGTCGCTTGGTGTGAGCTGAACCATCTACAGCTCAATGCTACAAAGACAAAGGACTTTTTGTGGACCTAAGGAGGGTCAAAACACTGGTGGGCCCTGTGTTCATCCAGGGGGTTCCTGTCGACACTGTTGAGGAGTACAAGTACCTGGGGGTGTACTTCAACAACAAGTTGGACTGGACCAGGAACACAGAGGCCATCTACAAGAAGGGCCAAAGCCGACTCTTTTTTTCTCAGGAGGCTAAGGTCCTTCAACATCTGCAGGACAATACTGAGGATGTTCTATCAGTCTGTTGTTCTATCAGTCTGTTGCCAGTGCGATCTTCTTTGCTGTCACATGCCGGGGCAGTGGGATGAGGGTTGTGGACACCAATAGACTTAATAGACTCATCAAGAGGGCTGGTGATGTAATGGGTGAGGAATTGGACACTCTAACTACCGTGGCAGATAGGAGGATGCTGTCCAGGCTACGGACTATCATGGACAATGCCTCTCACCCTCTCTTTTCCACCCTGGCTCAGCGGAGGAGTTCCTTCAGCAGAAGACTCCTCTCACCGAGATGCACCACAGAGCGACATAGGAAATCATTCCTGCCTGTGGTCATCAAACTATACAATTTGTCACTTTCATCATAGTTTCTGCTGCACAACAGGTTA
Organism: Urophycis tenuis; assembly: GCA_036785325.1. Lineage (NCBI taxonomy): Eukaryota > Metazoa > Chordata > Actinopteri > Gadiformes > Phycidae > Urophycis > Urophycis tenuis. Next base: position 9,175,422 of record JAXIVH010000016.1, on the reverse strand, counting down.
TTCATTCATAATGCATAACTGGTCATTTCTTTTCATTTCACTGCATAACTGGTCATCTCTATGCACAACTGGTCTTTTTTTACAACATAGAATCTGACATGCTACATCCTTGTGTATGCTATCACCTCTTAGTGTATGCCTGGTTGTATGTACATTTATGTATATTTCTTTATGTATATTTTTTGTATATTGTTTACATATGTTTATATTTTACATAGGTTCTATTTTACATAGGTTTATATTTCATATTTTACATAGGTTTATATGATACACTTTACTATATGTAGAGTGTCTGTCTCTTCTTTCTTTTTGCACTGGAGTATTGTATTGTAACAAGTGCAATTTCCCTCAGGGATCATTAAAGTACGTCTGTCTGTCTGTCTGTCTGCCAACTTGCTCCATGGGCACTGAACATAGCTGCCCACTGCTCCTATGTGCCACAGAATGGGTCAAATGCAGAGAACATATTTTGTTCCAATATCTAAAAAATACTGAGAATAACCAATGGACTGGAAGACTGAAAGGTCCTTTTGTGAGAACAAGCTGGAAGGCTGTGGACTGATTCTCCATGAATGTGTCTGTACTGTAGAAATTGAATCACAGACGATGGACACAGTATGCCAGAATCAAGGTTTCCCCACCCCCAACACTGAGAGACATGGGTGTGAGCTTTTAATTGATTCCACATTGTGGAAAACTTCAAAAGGCAACATTGGTTTTCTAATCTGATTAGAAGATCGGGTTCATTCTAATTTTATCCCAAGCCCAATTAGGCTAAGGATAATTTCCGTTGCGAGAGGTTTGCAGTTTTTCCTGTGGATGGCGTTGGGTATTTAATGACCTTATGCTAATCACAGCAGTGAGAGACAACAGATAGGATGGCGCCTCAGGGTCCCACAATTCATTTTTCTTTGTTTGTTTCAAATGAAGAAAATTGAGAACATGAATGAGAACATTCATAGACTTTCAAATGAAGAAAGATTACAGGAGAGTGAATGCCAGCAGAGCTGTGGAAAAGTACTCAAAACTTTGCAAACGTGAAAGCCTGAACACTGAACTCACTCACTCATTGTATTTTCAGCTAATTTATCACTATATTTTAATGTATGAGTAATGTGTGATGTAATGTAATGAGAATAAGTGTTGTTTACAGTGCAGTGTTACTCAAACATGTGACAATGTATCTATTATGGACACTTATGGTCATGATGATGGAAGACCAAACAGTTCATTAGATCTTAGGGGTTTCTTTGATAGATTATCTATAATATATTGGATTAGTTAGATTATATATAATACATAAGATAAATGATCTGTATGTTGTAAAAAAATGTATGTATGTACAAATACAATTTTAATCCATTATCTACAACATATCTAAATAAATATATATAAATAGTAATTCCGTTGTTTACACTTGTATTATTAAACATGATGTCCCTCAGTGTAGAAGTTTAAGATGCCGTTTCAAATGTACAGTGCCACCAACAGCTTTGGGGACAATATTAATATTTAAAAGGAAGAATCCTTATCTTTGAAGTTCACAGACATCAAAGTAACTCCTCTGATCGTTAAACCAAGCCATGCTTCGGTATAAGACCTTACAGTTATCAACATTAAAGCCAATTTGACTCCATTCCGGGACTCATGAATAGCCATCATTTGTTTTGTGCCATTGTATTATCTTAGGATTCCATGTAATATGATGTGTTATTGAAAAGGCATGCATCTCATCAGCCGTAGAACCGGGCTTAGCCCTCTGGCAGCAGAACCCTCAGAACTCATGGCAGCTGGCTCCTGGATGGACATCATTATTCACTGCACCTTTCATACAAGGAAATGGAGCTCAAAGTGCTTCACATTCATCAAAGAGAACACATAAAATGATAGCAGGATAAAGGAAGATACAGGACACAAGTACTTTAAACTTTGTTGTTCAGAAGCCTACAAAACAAAGCATAGTCTTGGGGAGAGACAGAAACAGGACTGCTGCTGTCTATAATATAATAATGTTGATGTAGTGATTCTATTATTAGAGTCACAGACTAGGATGAGATTATTCCCTTAGAGTAACAGTCAGATGGTGACTATAATATGGAGTAGATTATCATAATGGTAGTGAAGAAGCGTCCCTTGTGTGCTTAGTTAGGTTCGTTTGAGGTCGGGGTTATTTTGAGAACAATGAACAGAGATGGAGGGACTATGTCTCTCGGCTGGCCTGGGAATGCCTCGGGATCCCCCCGGAAGAGCTGGACGAAGTGGCTGGGGAGAGGGAAGTCTGGGCTTCTCTCCTCAGGCTGCTGCCCCCGCGACCCGACCCCGGATAAGCGGAGGAGAATGGATGGATGGATGAACAGAGATCAGGTGGGGGTCCTCTGAGAACAAGGGGAGGATGATGCCGGGTCGGGGTGAGGTTACGAACAGCCTTGAACAGCCTTCTCAGGAGGTCACCGGGAGGTAAAACCACCAGAGGTCTCCTCTGCGTCTCAATGAAACGTTACTCCGTTAGCATTGAATCCTTCCTGTGCTCCTCGCTTCCTGCCATCCTGAACTGATCTATCCCAGGACGTTTGGAGCGCTCCCTGGGACCACGATGACAGGAGGAACAAAGAGCAACCTGTGTGACGGACCGAGCCACATCGACCCATGGACCGCAGTGGCTCAGACATGACGAAGTTGTAGTTACAGGGGTGAAGCGGAGCTCTCTGTCAGCCAGCTGCGACTACCCTGTGAAAGGGTTCTGCATAATGCCATCATGATCCAATAAGGACCCAACGTGGATCTCTCGGACTTCCGGAGCCACCGCGCTGCACCTGTGTCCGCAGGGGGGCAAAGTTCAGCGATGTGACAACCCAGATTCAGATTTTTTTTCCTTCCCCGAGTGCTTAATGAAATAATCCTGGTGGATTAGCGCAGGGGCTCTTTGATGTACACCGTGTTCCTCGTTTAATCAGTACGATCAAACTCAGCCGAGGACGGGCCCCGCTGTGAGGGCCCTCGTCCAGGAACAGAGGCTTCCGCTCGGCTTGCTCTGCACTGAGGAGGCCCCTGGGGGAGCAAGCCGCACAGGCCTCTAAACATGCCATGATCTTATGTTGAAAACCCTTTCCTCCTCTGCAAAGTGTCCTGCTTCTGCCACGACGGGATTTAACTGAATAACATTGTTTTTGAAGTGATCACGTTTGGGGGTACGTGGGAGGGGGTGTCCTTTCATGTGGCGATGAGTGGCACTTGATTCACGTGAGCAGAATTCAGATGAGACCAGGCGAGGCCCCACAACCTTCTTCTCTGCGCCGCAGCCGGCCACCTACCACCCGCCCTCTGGATGCTGCGGGTCTCGGCCTGCCGTTCCCCGGGACATCTGAGATAATTAGCGGTCTCTTCCGGGTGTGTGGGGTTGGGGTGGGGGTTCTCTGGGCTCTCAGCCCTTGGTTCTGGGCCCACCATGTGTGAGGACGGACTGGAGGCTTGTTTTGAGGCTGGTTTAAAGTCCTGAAGCAACGGCTTTTGTCTCTTCTGAAGGGAGCGAGCCCGTCTCCATGACGAGCTCAGTCATCTGTGAAAATAAGGGCTAGGAAATGTTCTGTAATTTACAGCTATCCACGCGTTAATAAGACGAGGAACCAGCCCATAATGCAGGAGGGTGGTGCGCTTTTGCCCTGCATCACGGCTTAGAAGAAAACTGAATAACAAGTGTGTTATGTTATTTTTCTCTTGTTTCTCTGGTGTGGCAGATTTGAGCACCAGAGATATTTATTCTCTGAGGCTCGGTGCTGTTGCCACAGAAAATGAGTCTAGAAGGAATGTTGAAGTTTAAAGTGTTATATATGAAACCCTGTTGGTTGTGTTTGTTGAACCCTCTTCCATTCCTAAGAGCTCTAGAAACAGCACCGCTGTTTTTCTATTAACTGGTCCCTCGTCTCTTTTGTTAGTCTGTTAAGACTTCATTTCCCATGAGCAGTGTGGCCTCTGACAGATTCTTTAGCTTCTAGCATTTGTCTTGATAAAACAGGTGGCACTGTTTGCCCAGAGAGCCATCTGAGCCTAGTGAATTGCTCATTGCATTTCGCATCTGATTGAGGAGATGAAGCTCAAGTATCTACAGGTGTTGAAGGAACCATGCTCACAATTTCCAGACCTCTGCAGTGTTGATGAGAAGCCATCTTTTAAGAGGTGGATTAAAAACCGGAGAGGTAATTGGACTAACGAGCAGTCTGGGGCATGTTGTGGTAACAAGAACACTAATTAAGTCTTTTGTCAAATAGTTGTCCGAGGGGTTTGCACCCGCTCAGGAAAACGACGAAATGCATTGCTCAATTAACTCTATTACCTCTTGTGGTCTCGGGGTGGTACAGAAGTGATTCACACAGAACAACAAGAACAGAACAAAAGTGGGGAAATCATGACTCATTGGAGCTCTTGTCACAAAGGATGACCATATGGATCTATTTGAGTCCTCTCCTTGCCCTTGTGTTTGGGAAAATTAAAGATGTAATCACCGAGAGCTGTGTAATTCATGCCAACAGGTGTTGGCATGAATGTTGGCCCCTCCAGGAATACCCCTGTGGCTACAGGCTAATGTGCTTCCAAGGCGCTAGTGCTAAAGATTAGCTCTCCACACCCGGCCCTGATTGATCACCGCGCCGTCCGCAGCGCTTTGAGATCCATTAGTAATCACTGTGTCATCATCGCGCCCTGATGTGCACGCGGCTCATGGAGACGGAGGCGCGGGACCTCCAGATGTGTGTGGCGAGAGCGAAGGAGGGAGGCTGTCCATCTGTTTGTCTGTCTGTGAGTGGCCAGGAATGGAAGGCATTGTCAGATAAATGAGCAATACTTTGTGTTTCAAAGTTGGTTAAAGTGATTTTTCATTTGGGTCTCCATGTGCTTGTTATTTCACGTGATTACGAGGAATCATTTGCTGTGTCGTACAGCAGATGTTGCTAACATGGTTTGCGATTTCAGGTAAAGTGGTTGGCAGATGGGTAATTTTTAAAGCAGCCTTTTAATTCATTCTAGATTGTTTGATGGGTGTAGCCTTCTGCCTGCAGTTGATCGTCTGTCCAGTGAAGACCTCAGATGTTGCCTCACTTCATTATAGCTGAATGTCTGCCTCTACGGTACTGGTGGTTCCCAGGCCTTTCTGTCCCGAGACCCCTTTAGCTTGTTTTGGTTCAATCTCCAAGACCAATGTTTCCTTATGCTGAACCTGTTCAGCTACATGGCGTTGTCATTATTCCCATCATACATTGTTTTCATCAGAGATCCCTGCACCTCACCACACTGTGAGGACCTTGCTCAACGTCCTAACTCACTCTATTTTGGACATTTGCAGTGTTTGCCTTTCTCTTCTCACTCAGTCGTCATTGTCAGTTAAGATAAACTGGAACATAATAGGGTCTGAAAGTTTCAACACAGTTCAAGCTGAACTATTTTGTTTTTTCCTCAATCATGGATGTCGCCTTGGGAATAATGTCTGTTTTCTGCTCTGGCTCTCCATTGAGTGATGCTAACCTTATCAGTTTAACCATAGCACTGTCACCCGATCACCCGGACTCCAACAATGCTGAGGGTTACGTTGCTAACCTTTAGCATTTTCTTAGCCTAGCCTGGAAGCTAAGCCTGCAAGCAGGGCAGGGCACCCTGCTAGGAGTTTGGGGTGGGGGGGGGTTCTGGTAGAATGGACTGACCCACTAACCCTGACCCACCCCCAGACAGCGTAGAGTTTCAGCAGAGATAAGTATTCTCTGAAGGGGGAAGAGTTCTCCTGTGGTCAGCAGATTTACAGCTCAGGAAGTCTGTTGGCAGGTTCGTACCAGAGAGGAGGTTAAGGGTCTTTGTATTCTAAGTCTAAATCATATCATATGGTGTTTATTTATTTTAATAAACTTTAATACTGTCTTATCATGCATGTTTGAAGGCAATACTATGAAACCTTCTACTCTGACTACTACTGTTACTGCCACTACTAGTGCTGCTTTGACTAATACTGCTAATAATACTATTTCTAATTATAAAACCAATACTCCTACCACTGAGATAAGATAACTCCTACTAGTACTATTTACTTTACTTACTTACTTATACTACTACTACTCAAGACTACTCAATGATAATGATCTTCATAATAATGAGGTCATGAATTCTGCCACACAGAGTTGATCTTTTTCCTCCAGTCGAGGGAACTAACTATCCATTGGTCTGGAGGTGGGCCTCCTCACAGAGCTAGCCTGTTCCACTGCAGCTCCTCACAGAGCTAGCCTCTTCGTCTGCTGCTCCTCACAGAGCTAGCCTCTTCCACTGCTGCTGGACAGCTGTCAGAACCTCTCCGTCAGCTCGTTCCCGTGCAGGGGAACTTGAACGTCACCTCATCCCCACAGAGAGGGAGAGGAAGTGAGTTGAGGACTTAGTGTTAATGTGAGATGACTTGCTTGTCATACAGCTGCATGACGAGAAACATTTGTTATAAAAGTAGGATCACAACCAACAACGACTTCCTCACTGCACAACCAAGGCCGTCTGGCACGCGGCGACGGTGTGGAATTGCAAGAATGCTTTTTAAAGTCACTGTGGAGAGGAATAAAATGTGTAATGCGTGAAATTGGGGCAGTAACATGATTCATGGTGACACTGACACAGGCGGTCGGCCTGCTGGGGAAACTGTGAGAGCTCTGCCGTTTCGTGTCAAACGCGTGTCCAAGTCTCCGAGTCTCAAGACAAAGGTTACGCAGTTCGAGATCCTTCTTGTTGTGGTTCCCTGAAGGACGACGGTTCAGCCAACAGGGAGCTGTAAACAGAACTGTCCTGCCTGCAACTAATGTCTGTTTTATCTCCTGGTGATTATTATTACTGTACTCAACACTGACAGGCACATGCTTTGTTTTGCGTTTCTTTTGTGAATTTGGAGCAGGACTTGGCTGGGTTCAGCCTGGACCCGCGCCCTCGCAGGGTATGGACACCACCACAATACATGTTGATGTGGAATGGGGTTGTTCTGCAGATGCTTTCATGCAAAGCAACCTGCAGGGCTTTTCATCACGGAGCAGCTGGAGTTTAGGCATGTTGCTCAGAGTCCACTGAAGGGAGCGTGCGTACATTGGGGATGGAACAGAACCCAGAACCATACGGCTGGACTAACCGCTGGACTGTCCTGTCCCTGTATTACAAGACCTGAACACCCAAGGTAGCTCATATGCTCACATTTGATTTAGATCTTGATTTCAAACTCGCTTTTACATCCAGCGATGGTCACCACGGTGATCAGTCTAAACATGGAACAAACATGTTTTAAAGCATGTGAGTGGAAGTGAACGTGACCTTCAAATATTCTGTTTTAAAAGTCCCTCCTGGGGTGGAGACCCAACCAGGAGGTCTCTCTTCCAAGGTGAAGTATCTGATGTGTTTAACAGCAAGGCTGAACTTCAAACTCAGATGCTAGGCTAATGCTAGCCACATATTCAGGCTTCTGTGACAGAAGACAGACAATCTTGTTAAACGTTCAAGCACTATCGAAGTCTGATATTCACTTATGCTACAGCGTGATGTAGACACAAGTACAAATACAAGAACGCTCTGAAATACAGTCAGGATACTGTAGTGGTAAGGGTGTGACTGTCAGCCAAAGGGTACCAGGTCTGATCCCCAATGTCCGCAGTCTAACCTGTAGTCATCCTTAACCCCCATTTAATCCTTATCTTAAGGTATCTGAATTCACTGTACGTCCCTTGACAAAGGAGTCTGCTAGATGGCCTAATGGTGAAGTGGTAAATCAAAGTCAAAGTCAAGTCAAAGTAGCTTTATTGTCATTTCCTTCACATGACAAGACATACAAAGGAATCGAGAGGATGTTTCTCACCCTCCCATGGTGAAACAGATAAAGTGCACAGGCACAACAGTGCCACTTTGATTCATACTAGAAAATGTGACATCATCGAGCGGACGCTGGCATGTATGTTGCCGCTGCTCGCTGGTAGTCGCAGCCCTAACCTGTTTCTTTACCACCTCTTGGTTCATTATGTTTTGGTCTTATGTGGCACTTATTGCATAGCTTACACACTCATGCTTGAGTCATTCCAGCTTTTAGCTTCTCTCACGCTGTTTACTAACCAGTGCCGAGGCTAATGCCGGTAGCTATCTGCTAACCGGCTGTCACGACACCGGCTCTCTCAGCTCACCTGGTTCCTGCCTCGTCATGTGGCCCAACAACTATCTCACCTGGTTTGGACTGGTCTGGATACTCCTGTCGTTCTGCCATCATCCTGTGGCAGGACTACTCCACTACTCTGTCACAGACCTTCTCAGGATCCGCTGGAATGTACTGGAGCCCCCACCACCGGAGCTGCAACATCACCCGGACATCGCTCGCCCCCCTCGTTGGCGCTACATCCACCGTGGGTCCCGCAGACATGTCCAGCACAGCAACAACTCCAGTACATTCAACTCCACCTGTTCCACTTCTCGTCACTCCCCCAACAACACCGGCCATACCGTCAACCACCATGCATTAGCCAGCCTAGCTAGGTCGGCTAATGCAACCACCAAGCACGACTCCTCCGCTGTTAACTTCGGTCTGCTCAACATCCGCTCACTCACGAGCAAAGGTCATCTCGTCCAAGACGTCCTCACTGAACGTAAGCTTGACTTTCTCTTTTTAACTGAAACCTGGCAACAGCCTAATGACTTTTATCCACTCAACGACTCCACTCCCCCCGGTTTTGTTTACATCTCCTGTCCCCGTGGCAATGGCCGCGGAGGAGGTCTCGCGGTAATTCACCGCGAGAAGTGGAAAGTCCTGCCCGTCTCTGTCCCTGCATTCAGCTCCTTTGAATGCCTTGTTTTTAAGCTTCCCAGACCCTCACCAACCATCATCGCTACAATTTACCGCCCCCCTAAGCACAGCGATTTTATCAGTGAATTCTCTACTCTGCTCACCCACATATCCACTCTCTCACTCAACACAATTCTGCTAGGGGATTTCAATATCCATATGGACAACACCAACCTGCCTCTCACCAGAGACTTTGCATCCTGTCTTGACAGTTTTGGCCTACAAAATCTGGTAGATTTCCCCACCCACATCAAAGGCCACTCTCTTGACCTAGTCTGCTACTCCGGTCTCACCCCCTCCAAGCCCACTGCTGATGTCTTCCCCGCCTCAGATCACTCCCTCCTCACTTTTAACGCTGTACTCCGCCTCTCCATAATCAAGTCTCCCCGTCTCATCTCATTTCATGATCAAGGACATTAACATCGCCACCCTCTGCTCCAACAATGACAGCTTTCCGACCCCGGACCTATACCACAAACCCCAATGATCTCACCACTCTCTACAACACCTGCCTCTCCAACACTCTCACCTCTATCCTCCCCCCCTGAAAACCCGGTCTGTTTCCTTTTCTACATCTGCCCCCTGGTTTACCCCAGGTCCATGAAAGCCAAAAACTGCCAACTTGAGCGACTCCATAAACGAACCGGTCTCACCATCCATAAGGACATGTACACCTCCCACATCTCACAATACAAGGACCTAATATCCCAGACCAAATCCACCTACTACTCCGGCCTCGTTCTCACTAATGAAAGAAACTCTAAAACGCTCTTCTCCGTCCTTAATAAAATCCTCCACCCACCCAATTCTCTGCCCCCCCACTTGTACTCCATGGCATCCTGCAACTCCATCTTGGACTACTTCAACCTGAAAATCCATACCATTCATCAGCACCTACATCCCAACTCCTCTCCTCTCTCCCCACCTGAACCTCTCCCTACTTGTCGTCTCTTCTCCAGCTTTCTTCTCCCCACTCCCCCCGCAATCTCCGATCTCATCCACAAATCAAAGCCCACCGCCTGTCAGCTTGATCCCCTCCCCGCAACCATAGTCAAATCCTGCCTCTCCTCTCTCCTCCCCCTGATTACCGCCATTATCCACTCCTCACTTTCAACCGGAATAGTCCCTTCACTTTTCAAAACCGCCGCCGTCACCTCCGTACTTAAGAAACCCGGTTTAGACCCCAACAACTACAGTAACCTCCGCCCCATCTCTAACCTACCTTTCATTTCCAAAATCCTCGAAAAGACTGTCGCCACCCAACTTCACTCCCACCTATCCCTTCACTCACTCTATGAGCCTTTTCAGTCTGGTTTTCGCCCTCGTCACAGCACAGAGTCGGCTCTAATCAAAATCTCCAATGACCTTCTCATTGCAGCTGACTCTGGTTCTGTCTCCATCCTTATCCTCCTCGATCTGAGTGCGGCATTCGACACCATCTCACACCCCATCCTTCTCAGTAGACTCTCCTCCATTGGCCTCTCCCACACTCTCCTCAGTTGGTTCAACTCCTACCTCACAGGCCGCCCCTGTTCGTACAGCTTAATTCTTTCACCTCGAATCCCTCCCCAGTCACTGCAGGTGTGCCCCAGGGATCTGTCCTGGGGCCCCTCCTATTCATTATCTATCTCCTCCCCCTCGGTCAAATCCTCCGCAAATTAAACATTCAGTTTCATTGCTTCGCGGAAGACACCCAGCTCTACCTTTCCTGCAAACCTAATTCCTCATTCCCACCCCCCTCCCTCACCTCTTGTCTTTCTGAATTAAAAACCTGGTTCACCTCAAACTTCCTCCAACTTAACTGCAATAAAAAACGAAATCCTCCTCCTCGGCACTAAATCCACCCTAGCTAAAGTCAACACCTTCTCTCTCACCATCGACGGCTCCTCAGTTTCCCCCTCCCCTCACGTAAAGAGCTTGGGTGTCATCCTCGACAGCACACTTTCCTTCCACTCTCACATCAACTCCATTACCCGTACCGCATATTTCCATCTACGCAACATAAACAGACTCCACCCCTCCCCCATCCCCCACACCGCCGCCATCCTTGTCTACAGCCTCATCACCTCCCGTCTGGACTATTGCAACTCTCTCCTCTTCGGCCCTCCGTAAACTTCAACTGGTCCAAAACTCCGCCGCATGCATCATCACAAAGACCCCCTCACACCACAACATCACCCCTGTCTTCCAGGACCTCCACTGGCTTCCTGTAACTCACCGCATCAATTACAAACTCCTCCTGTTCACATTCATGGCCATCCACAACCTCACCCCTCCCTACCTGTCTGACCTCCTGCACATCACCATCCCCACTCGTTCCCTTAGATCCTCCTCCTCCATCCACCTCTCTGTGCCCCCGGCCCGCCTCAGCACAATGGGGGGCAGAGCCTTCAGTCGCTCTGCTCCACAGCTCTGGAACACCTTGCCACCTGACCTCCGGAACTGTTACTCTCTCCTCCTCTTCAAATCACACCTCAAAACCCACCTATTGCGGTCTGCCTACTCCCTCTAACCTCCTTGCTTCCTCATATACTTGCCCTATTTATATTTATTTTATCTTTGTATGTTGATCTTTTCTACCATGGTCCTTTTTAACACGTGTTTTGTATACTTCACTATGTGTTTTTAATTTATTCTGTCTGTACAGTGTCCTTGAGTGACCTGAAAGGTGCTTTTAAATAAAATGTATTATCATTATTATTATTAACAGGCAGGACAAGACATCCCTATTACATCACAGCAGTAGAGAACACAAGGAAGACATTCTTTCTCTTCCGTGGTCAGCAGGATGTTTGGAGCATGTTCAAACTATCGGAGGGGAGAAATCAATGTGGAAGAGAAACACGTAAAGGAAACAAACCTACTAAATGTAACCAATGGGAACCCTCATCTTCTGACATATGGTACTGACACAGCTCTCTGATTGGCTCAAATCAGTTAACATGCAATGTCACTTCCTGCATATGTCTGTCTCTCTTTTTCAGACTCTGTCTGTCTCTCCATCTCATCAATCCCCAATGTAACGGTAATAAAGAGGAGAGGGAAAGGTGATATACTCTGGGCCTGGTGGGATAGGTCTGTGTCCCATCTCTCTCTCTCTCTGCCCTGTAACACATTAACCATCCATCCCTCACTCCATCTTTCTTTCTCTCTCTTTCCATCTCTCTCTCCTTCCACCAAGAACCTCCTTGCTCTCTGTGCCTGACTTCCCATCCCCCCTCTCTCTCTCTCTCTCTCTCTCTTTGGCAGAACTTCCTGTGGCTGTGAGCCAGGAAAACGCCGGCCTTATTGGATGCTCTCTGATGTACCACACACACACACACACACACACACACACACAAACATTGTGTACACCAGTGAGGTGATGATGTAGCTCACCACTCACCAGATTATCCAGTGGAACATTATTTTTCTACACAATAAAGTCTGCTGAACTCTGAGCCGTGTCTGAAAAGCTCCCGTCCAGGGGTCTTCGTTGTGGGGAGGACCTGCTGCTAGGGCTGGCTGGACTGCCACACACTGACCTGGGAGCAGCTGTTTCTACTGCTCTCATTACTTACTGGCCTTTCTGGAATCTTCTGGAATCTGATGCTTTTCATTTTAATCATTTTCTCCTCATTTTTGTATCACTTTGCATCTTTAATTTCAGTTACAGTCCTGAAACACCCTCACTTCCCCTCTTTCAGGACCTTTCAGTCTTTATTTTGATCATCCTCAGTATTTACATACAGGAATGAGGTTTGTTCTCTGCATTTGACCAATCATATGGTACATAGCAGCAGCATCTGGGAGGGTGACATTACCATGTCAGTAGACATCAGTAGAACTCACTGAGTTTGGGTCATTCAAGTCGGTCAGCGAGAGCAGTGGAAAAAAAGTCCAAGAATTGTTTGCGTCCACACATCACACATTACATCACACATCACACGTCAGACATCACATTCTCACATTACACTTCTCTCCTTTCAAATGAAGTTGGTTTCACTGCGACATGAACGAAATGATGCGGTCTGCCTCCTGGCCACATGAACACGTTTAATTAAACCAGAAAGGAAGAAAATATGTTTTGGGATTTTTCAACTCCATCTCTGGTTTAATCCAGCAGACAGGATGCTCCAGAAACCATCTGCTGGTCTGCCTACTGCAGCTTTAGTTTTGTGGACTTAATTGTTTTGTTGTTATTGTTCTCATCCCCTTGGTTTGTTTTGATTCCGTTTGGCTCAACAGTTTCCAGGGACTCTCATACCACCGGCGCTGGTCAGAGGGCACCGACGCACCACAGAGTCACAGCACAGTGGGGGTCTCCTCAGGGCAGCTCTAATGGGGTGACCCTCACCAGGGGTCTTCTGTGGTGGAATGACACCCCTCACCAGGGGTCTTCTGTGGTGGAATGACACCCCTCACCAGGGGTCTTCTGTGGTGGAATGACACCCCTCACCAGGGGTCTTCTGTGGTGGAATGACACCCCTCACCCCCCCTTCCTCTCTTCATCTTGCCTGAAGATGTCTTTGCTGACGAGGCTGGTGGGAGGACTTCTTACTCTGCTCTCTGTACCTGTCTCTCCTCTCTGTACCATCTCTCCTCTCTGTACCTCCTCTCTATACCGTCTCTCCTCTCTGTACCTCCTCTCTGTACCCGTCTCTCCTCTCTGTACCTCCTCTCTGTACCATCTCTCCTCTCTGTACCTCCTCTCTGTACCATCTCTCCTCTCTGTACCTCCTCTCTGTACCTCCTCTCTGTACCGTCTCTCCTCTCTGTACCTCCTCTCTGTACCATCTCTCCTCCCTGTACCGTCTCTCCTTTCTGTACCTCCTCTCTATACCGTCTCTCCTCTCTGTACCTCCTCTCTATACCGTCTCTCCTCTCTGTACCTCCTCTCTGTACCTGTCTCTCCTCTCTGTACCGTCTCTCCTTTCTGTACCTCCTCTCTGTACCTGTCTCTCCTCTCTGTACCGTCTCTCCTCTCTGTACCTCCTCTCTGTACCTCCTCTCTGTACCATGTCTCCTCTCTGTACCTCCTCTCTGTACCGTCTCTCCTCTCTGTACCTCCTCTCTGTACCATCTCTCCTCCCTGTACCGTCTCTCCTCTCTGTACCTCCTCTCTGTACCGTCTCTCCTCTCTGTACCTCCTCTCTGTACCATCTCTCCTCCCTGTACCGTCTCTCCTTTCTGTACCTCCTCTCTATACCGTCTCTCCTCTCTGTACCTCCTCTCTATACCGTCTCTCCTCTCTGTACCTCCTCTCTGTACCTGTCTCTCCTCTCTGTACCGTCGCTCCTTTCTGTACCTCCTCTCTGTACCTGTCTCTCCTCTCTGTACCGTCTCTCCTCTCTGTACCTCCTCTCTGTACCATGTCTCCTCTCTGTACCTCCTCTCTGTACCGTCTCTCCTCTCTGTACCTCCTCTCTGTACCATCTCTCCTCCCTGTACCGTCTCTCCTCTCTGTACCTCCTCTCTGTACCGTCTCTCCTCTCTGTACCTCCTCTCTGTACCATCTCTCCTCCCTGTACCGTCTCTCCTTTCTGTACCTCCTCTCTATACCGTCTCTCCTCTCTGTACCTCCTCTCTGTACCATGTCTCCTCTCTGTACCTCCTCTCTGTACCTCCTCTCTGTACCATGTCTCCTCTCTGTACCTCCTCTCTGTACCATCTCTCCTCTCTGTACCTCCTCTCTATACCGTCTCTCCTCTCTGTACCTGTCTCTCTGTACCATCTCTCCTCCCTGTACCGTCTCTCTTCTCTGTACCTGTCTCTCCTCTCTGTACCTCCTCTCTATACCGTCTCTCCTCTCTGTACCTCCTCTCTATACCATCTCTCCTTTCTGTACCTCCTCTCTGTACCTGTCTCTCCTCTCTGTACCGTCTCTCCTTTCTGTACCTTCTCTCTGTACCTGTCTCTCCTCTCTGTACCGTCTCTCCTCTCTGTACCTCCTCTCTGTACCGTCTCTCCTCTCTGTACCTCCTCTCTGTACCGTCTCTCTTCACTGTACCTCCTCTCTATACCGTCTCTCCTCTCTGTACCTCCTCTCTGTACCTGTCTCTCCTCTCCGTACCGTCTCTTCTCTCTATACCTCCTCTCTGTACCGTCTCTCCTCTCTATACCTGTCTCTCCTCTCCGTACCGTCTCTTCTCTCTATACCTCCTCTCTGTACCGTCTCTCCTCTCTATACCTGTCTCTCCTCTCTGTACCATCTCTCCTCTCTGTACCGTCTCTCCTCTCTGTACCTCCTCTCTATACCGTCTCTCCTCTCTGTACCTCCTCTCTGTACCTGTCTCTCCTCTCCTCTCTGTCTCTCCTCTCTGTACCTGTCTCTCCTCTCTGTACCGTCTCTCCTCTCTGTATCTCCTCTCTGTACCGTCTCTCCTCTCTGTACCTCCTCTCTGTACCATCTCTCCTCTCTGTACCTCCTCTCTGTACCGTCTCTCCTCTCTGTACCTCCTCTCTATACCGTCTCTCCTCTCTGTACCTCCTCTCTGTACCTGTCTCTCCTCTCCTCTCTGTCTCGCCTCTCTGTACCTCCTCTCTATACCGTCTCTCCTCTCTGTACCTGTCTCTCCTCTCTGTACCATCTCTCCTCTCTGTACCGTCTCTCCTCTCTGTACCCGATAGTGGTGGAACAGCTACATGGTGATGAGAGAGAGAGAGAGAGAGGCAGAGAGAGAGAGAGAGAGAGAGAGAGAGAGAGAGAGAGAGAGAGAGGAGAGAGGCGAGAGGAACAGGGAGAGGGTGAGTTACATTTAGCGTGCATTCAGCGTGAAATGACCCTTCAGCGGAGGGGTGATACAGGGGAGACAAACTGCGTTGTAGACTATCGTCACCATGGCAACACAGCACAATAAACTGTTTTCATCACAGTTTTTCGAACTTTATTTTAAGTATGTATTTATTGATAACACCTTTTAAAAAATGTGTTTAAGCAAGTGTATAACTCGCTGTAATTGATTAATAATTGACTAATTTTTCATTTATCTGATGCTGTTCTCCATGTGATTTCAGATTCTTGCCATTAAGGAACAGGCAGAGATTCTTGCTCAATAATGCCTACAGGTGGAATGCAGACAATGGGTATCGAACCCAGAACCTTTCATTGGGCAGTCGAACACCCCAAGTATGAAATAAATACAATGGTAGGAAGGAGGGTTCAGAGGGACAGGTTGTCTCATTTCCGCTCTGACAGTTGCCCTTGAGCAAGGGCCTGGTGCCAATATACCTGGAGGTCACACAGGTTGAATCAGACAGCTTTAAAGCATTTATATTAGCACAAACATAAGCCTGTGCTAAGAGACTCTGCATGCTTACAAAACCTTATAAACAGGTTGTGCTTCTTAATTGGTTCAGCGCTGGATTTATTGGAAAATCTTTTACCTTTTATCTTTCATCTGTATAGTCCGTGCAACCCTGAATTTATAAATACCTTTTTGATGCACTATCTTGTTGTTGCCAGGGAAGGGCTTTCCATTCACAATGCCAGGGAAGACTTAAGGGTTCCCAGTAAAGCCATCGCAGCTCGTTAACGATGCCCTGACTCAAGATAACAGCACTGAGTGCAGGAATTTACTGTTATCTGTTAACCCCCGAGCCACCTCACATTGTGACATATTAAAACAAAATGGATGAACTTCCTGTTTGGGGGCCAGACTATGGAGGGATGGCCCCTGAAGGTTAGTCAGCTGGTGCTGGTCTGTTCCCCAAGGAGGGCGCTGCAAAAGAACCAAGCATGGAGCAACACCAACGTCCTGCTCACCAATAAGTAGATCAAAATACCAGAACGCAGTCCAGCGTGGCTGGTTCAGACAGTGGGAATTGTGTTCATTGTCTTCATAATTGTGCAGGGAGGCGTCACACATCCAGTCTCGTGCTGCCAGGGGTCTGCGTCCCTCTGCCAAATGCTCGTAAACAACTTCCCCAAATAGCTTCAGCGGTTGTCCCACCCACCCTCACCAGACATTTTGATTATCAACGTGTATTTTATTCAAAAAATCAAATGAAGAAGGGAGATGGCGTGTCCAAGGAAAGCAGATTATGGAGGAGAAATACGAACCAGGTGCAGAGTTTGGAGGGTCTTCACAAGCAGCTCGCCACTCCACGCCGTCGCCAAGGAATATTTAAAAAGGAGTCGACCCACAAATCCCTCGCACGCTGCGGAATGAAGCCCATGTTCTGTGTCCCGTTAACCACGCTCATCCCAAGTACCGTACACCGAGGGGATGGTTCATATTGTAAACACACAACGATAATATCATATCATGGCATATCAATATTATTATTGTAAACTTTCATAAATAAACCCGTAAACACAGATTTGTATTTTGACCTATGCAAACTATAACATCTCCTGCTACTAACTAGTGTTAGAAACAGTGTAACTATGTAACTAATGTTAATGACTATCTAATGTTTGCTATGCGTACAATGTTAACAAAGCAATTTATGTCTTTTCTTACTTTGAGAAACCCAGTTTCTGGGTTTATTGAGTTGTGTTTGATGTAAGAAGAGGCTACTTAAAATGGAGAGCTAGTGCGAATCAGATGTTGTGTTTTGATTCCAAACTCTTGTCTTGTTCTCGTTGCGGCTGTTTAGCACTTTGTACTGTTGTGTCGGAACAAAAAGCGCTGAAACTTTATAAAGTTTGATTGATTGGTTGATGACGCATTTTAAGTTGTAAACTATGATTGGCTTGTCATGACGGATTTCCCGTCACCAGCTTGTGTCTGCTGTCCAGCTGGGCTCTCGGTGACAACACTGGAAAAAGGGGCTTTTGATTTGTGATCTTCTCTACCTTTTTAATTAAACCTGGTACCGCGTTACAGAACGTTTTGGGCCATAAAGCCACGGGACAGAAGAGACCCCTGAGATGCTCCAGTTGGTCAGAGATCAAGGGGTGGACAGGAGGATTTAGTATTGGAAGATCAGGAGGGAGGAGATAGGGGATGAGGTAGGGGATAAAGTTTATTGGTCTCCATGAGGAGAGTTGTCCGCTGTTCTGGACCCATCTCTCCAGGGGGTCAGAGGGCACTGCCCAGCATCCAGGGGACCTTCCAAAGCCCTTCACTACTTGTCCATTTAGCAGAAGCCTTTCTCCAGAGTGACCTCCAGTGAAGGAGCAGCAGGGGTTCATCTCGGAGACCACTGGGTTAGACTGGGGACTCTGGCAGTCGATATGGGAGCAGTATTGTGGTCTGAAAGGTGTTGGTTTTAACCCCAGTTTCTGAAACATTTCTGTAGGTATCCTACCAGCTCCTGAAGACATAGCTGTGTCCACTGCTGGAGAAAAGCATCAGCAAATAGGACTTTTCTGCAGCATTAGCTTTTATCCGGAGCCACTTCCAAAAGCAACACAAATAGACTAAGTAGTCGAGCTGTGAGTCCACTGCGAGGGATAAGGAGTTTGTGTTTAGCATGAACTCCATTACTTAGCGTCTCTCGGCTCTTCTGAAGTATCAGGCGACAGCACTATCACCCTGGGCATCAGCGATCGGCCTGAGCATGAACCTGGAGGAGGTATCTGCTTACATTGGCCGTGCAGCCAGAGAGGAGAGGTTCAAACCCAGGTCAGCCACGGAACAGGCTTTCACAGAACAGAATGAACCACGCTATGTCTCACTATAAACAGGATTTCATGGTTTCTGGGATGGAATCAACTGTTTTGGTTTCGGTGTTGGACTGCTCAATGGGTAGAGGTGTTCCCATAAAGAAATTATTTATTTATTGATTTTGAAATAACATTTAAAAGTGACAGATATTCACAAAATTCCAACAATAATGATAATTGTATTAACGTTCTTAGTGAATAAATAAGAGATAAGGATCTCAAAGACGAGGTTGAGGTGAACAATCCTCCCTGCTCTCTGAGATCAAACGTGAAAAGGGCAGCAGACATCATTATAATCTGAACATGAATCAGTTAATATTTCGCCCTTCAAACAGCAAATAATTTCCAGACAGCACTATTTCTATGTGTCTATAAATGTGCCTCTCCCAAAAGGCTGAGCAGCCATTGCTGCGCGGACAGTAATAAACCATCAGTGAGGTATTCTGTTAACTTGATGGAAATTTCAATTAAGTAATTTTTGGGGCATTTTAATGGCTGGATGATGTCAGCAGCTACAGAGGAAAGTATTTGGAGTGGAGGAGGTGGGAGAGTCTGTTATTGTGGACTTCTCTCTTTCTCTGGGATCAGTAATTAGGAATTGGAGGCGGTTGAATCAGGGCGCGTAATAAAAGCTGAACAAAAAGCCACAGCAGGAACAAAGTGTCGGGGTGTGAGAACACGCAGCCGTCTCTGGGAGCGTGAGCAGCATGAGGACTGCTCCAGGTACCTTTAGTCTGGGAGTCAGAGGGACGTTAGACTTCCTAGTAACACCAGATTGAGTCCCTCAATCAGACAGCGAGAGAGCAGGGCAGACAGGCAGGGAGTATGAGGACAGACAGCGAGACAGGTATGCAGACAGACAGCGAGAGAGCAGGGCAGACAGGCAGGGAGTATGAGGACAGACATTAAGACAGGTATGCAGACAGACAGCGAGAGAGCAAGAGAGAGATGGACACAGACACAAGAGAGTGAGAGAGGAAGGGAATATGAATACAGAAAGACAGACAGGCAGAGGAGGAGAGAGAGACAGGCAGGCTGTCTCTCTCTCAGGCAGGCACAAAACTCAAAAGCTGCTGGTGACATGGCAGAACACAATAATTAAAACACCATGATCCAACCTTGTTTCTGCGTTAATAAACACATTCATAAAACGCTGCTTGGATCATTTCCACGCAGTGTGATCACAAACAACTGGCCTACAGCCCTTCCTTGCTTCAGCCTCTTCTCGCTGTGGTTTTCAACTCCAGACGCAAAGCTACATCAACAGAGCTGGACTTTGATGACCTCCGGGAAACATGGGTGGTTTGAACAGAAGTCTGTCATGACTCGGTGATGGCTGATGATTGTGTATCGCTGAGCGCTTAGTTTGGGCTGACGTGTGCCCAGTTTGACTTTAAATGTTTCTCAGGAATCCCTCCACAAAATCACATTGTTCTCTGGCATGCTTGAGAACGCCCTGAGTGTTCTGCAACGAGAACACACGTGCAACGTTCAGGACGAGAAATAGGCAAATATTGACCCACCTGTTTTAGTTAGAGGACCAATTTTAATATGAAATTAAGCATTTGCATCATAACTCAACTAAACTCTCGTGCCGAAATCCATCAAAGGTAAACACAGTTGAAAATAAAACAGAAAACCCCAAAATCTGAGCGAGAAACAAAGTAAAAATAGCAACAATGTGGAAGCAATTGATGCTAATTAGGCTTTTATTTATGGTCCAATAATTGGGCCCATTTGAATTGTTGATGATGTTTTCCTCCCTCTCCTTCCCTGGTCCCTGCGGTACCTCCTGGTGGAGGATCAAAGCCCTCTCCAGCAGGAGCTAATGAGCCGAGGCGGTCGTCGCCCGGCTCTGTAGATTATGTGCGCTGCTAGGACGCAATTAGAAAGAGCTCCGCGGGCCCACTGTGGCGGTGCTGCCCGTTCCACCGGCCGGGGCACGCCGGATCCCCCTGGTAACAGGCTGTCCATGTCGGGGAGGCAAGGCAGCTCGCAGCCACCCGGGTTCAATTCCCACCTGCGGTGTCCTATGCTACAATTCACTCTGCCTTTGACAAGCAACCTGTTCTCTCTGGGCCATGGAGGCCCAAACCACTGGAAAAGATTAGTGTGGATTATATATTAAATCAGTATACATTATACATAATGATTTAATATATAATCAGTATATATACAGTATATACTGTAAATAAAAAACACAAGTGCATATAACATATTTTCTCAACCGCTTTACTTTGAAATGGACTGCAGCGCTGGCTGCTTTGGGAACCATCAGCTGCTCTATAGATCAAACTGCTCGAACGCTGGAGTTGTGATGGAGTTAATTCCGGATTGAGGGACCTCGTCTGGTCGTGATACCGCATGGCGATGAGATGGATGGCCTGATAAACGCTAGCATGGAAAGCATGGGTTTGAAATGTGACTTTTCATCTGCTGAAGCAGCAGATGAAAGAGTCTGCGTGGTCATCCTACCCACAGAAATGTTCCCTTGCCAAAGACCAGCAGACGTGCCAAACCTATATGTCTGCCTGCACCCCTGGTTCAGGCCAAAGTCACACTGTTTTCATCATCAAACCCACGGCGTATCACAGGGTCAATCGTGGAAGGACATCCACCTGACAATGCCAGGTTTGACAGTATATGAATAGGGAATACGATATATAACGTCTACACACAAGTATCCATGTCTTTGTAAACGGTGTGTGGGGGCAGAATGAAAAGATGAGGGCAAAGCAAGATAGCGGTGCACATGAACAAACCCAGAGGATGAAAACTCAGAGAGCGGGGCCGAGACCCATGGGCCCGTGTTGTGTTCTTTTGGGAGCGAATGACCACGGACCTCGGCTGCCTGGAGCGGCCACATTCCTGCGGCTTTCAGGAGGAGGGGCGATGCTTGTGTTGCCGTAACTTTTGTTCTGCTGTGGCACCTGACTGATGGCTGAGTGCCGTGAAGGTGGAGTCTATTGTGGAACTGTTCAACTTTCCAGCAGGTCAGAGCACCGCCCCGTCGGCATGACAACAGACCCCCCCCCCCCCACACACGTGTTCTAGAGAGGGTTCCGTCTACAACGAGGCTGGGGTTCTCTGAGAGAGGAAGCGATCTACTTGGGGATGTGTTTCAGTGTCGTCATGGATACGACTCCATCCATGGTGGGTCCAGTGGATGAGGCATGTTTGACTCTTATTGTTAGACAACACGCCATGGTGTGCATTATGTTCCCATAACGGGACGCCTCTCTCTGCCTCTTCACTGTTTCCACACACCGTAGCCACGTCAAGAACAACCATCCACCAGATGTTTCCAGATGTTTCCTTGACAACTCAAAAACAATGAGCTCCAAGCGCAGAGGAAGAGTTGATGAAGTCGATAAACAGCCAATCATGTTATCGGTGACAGTAACTCACATCCCATCACCGTGGTGTGGTAACAGAGGTACCAACCCCGACCAGCCAGCCTTCATGTTGGTCCCGGCTGTGGACGTGTTGGCGAAGAACCAGCAGAACCGAACAGACCATGCTGGTGTGCTGTGGTTGGTTCTGCTGCTGTGGTTGTGTGCATGTGTGTGTGTGTGTGTGTGTGTGAGAGAGAGAGAGAGAGAGAGAGAGAGAGAGAGAGAGAGAGAGAGAGAGAGAGAGAGAGAGAGAGAGAGAGAGAGAGAGAGAGAGAGAGAGAGAGAGAGAGAGAGAGAGAGAGAGAGAGAGAGAGATAAAGCATGTGGCTGTGTGGCTCCTATGTAAGTACACCAGGGTCTAAACATGCGTGTGTCATTGATACCACAGCTCTATTTGAAGGCTGGCTACTCAAACAGACACCTCTGCCTGGCCTGCTGCTCCAGCACAACTGTTTCAAAAGCATCAAACTTTATTCACATGGTGAGAGAAGACGTCCACCGCCCATTAGTGCGACTCACTTGGCTTCTTCAGCTGGGGAGAGAAAGAGAGAGAGAGAGAGAGAGAGAGAGAGAGAGAGGAGAGAGAGAGGAGAGAGAGAGAGAGAGAGAGAGAGAGAGAGAGAGATGATATGAGATGAGATGGAGGGGGGAGGGATGGAGAGAGAGAGAAGGATGGAGGGGAAGAGATGGAGAGAGAGAGAGAGAGAGAGGGATGGGGGGGGGGGGGTAGAGTGTGAGACAGAGAAAGGAGAATGAATCGTATATCAATAAAGCACTTAACATTTGAGAGGAGGGAGAGAGTGCAAGTGATGAAAAATCCAAGAAAGAGAGAGTGAGAGTGGAAGAGAGAGGTCAGGAGATCAGTGTTGCAGCACTGCAGTGAGAGGTAAGAAACCATCCTGACATTGACAGACGCTGAGATTTCACAACGTCTCATTTGTCTCCCCCCTCTCCCACCTACCACCCACCTAACCCCCCCCCCCCCCCCCCCCCCCCCCCCACAGGGATTAATAAAGTGTTGGATTATCTCAGAAGAGGAAGCTTCAAACGTGTGTGTTTAACACTTGAGGGTTGGAGGGCTGCTGACCTGGTTTCTGTGGACTGCGTCATCGCTGCCCTTTAGAGACAGCTGGTCGAACCTCGGACCCTGGTCACTTCAGCCTTCTGGTCTTCTCTTTATCCCTTCTCATTTCTTCTTTCTGTGTGTTTGTCATTCTTTCTCTCTTTTTTATTCCTGTTTTCTTTCTGTCATTCTTTCTTTAGTTCTTTCTGTCTTTCTTTCTGTCTTCTGAGTCTTTCTTTGGCGTTCCTCTTGGCCGCTCTTCAGTCTTCTGCTGACTGTGGTGAGCCTGAGCTTCCCTGGTTTATAGCACTCTGGTTTGCTGGGCTCTGGTCACTTCTTGGCAAAAACAAAAGTCATTGTTTGGTGGCTCTGTAGTTAGTGTGTAGTTGGAGTAGTTGGTGGGTAGTTACTGTATCTTCCCACTGGACAGAATGTCCCCACCAACCTGACCTTTAGTACGCAGGTCACTGGAAAGGAACAAAGGGAACATTTTATTGCAAGTTATGTATCTAAATATAAATCTGTCCTGAATAATCCTATATAGTCTCTTGAGGTTTATACGCATTTAGAAATGGTTTTAGTTAAGATAAGATACATACACATCTTGAAATGTCTCATAACACAGAGAATACATGTGAACTCATGTAAACCTGTGCAATGGTTTCTGTTGTATTGAGTTGCATTGTTCTTTATATTTTTGTTGTTAATGAAAAAGCCAGTTAGCAGCAGGTTTTCCCTGGAGGAGATTGTGATGAAGTATACCGAGCACCAGTAAACATTTAGATAAGAGGTCCACACACACACACACACACACACACACACACACACACACACACACACACACACACACACACACACGTATGCACCTCCAGTAGACGTGAGTCTCTACAAGCGTTCTTCCCATGTTGACACAGGTACAGGTCTGCTGTTTTTGTTCAGTTGTGTGTGTGTGACTTTTGTTTGTGTGTGTATGTGCATGTGTGCGTGTGTGTTTGTACTTGTGTGTGTGTGTGTGTGCTCGCGTGTGTGTCTGTCTATGAGTGATTGTGGACTGGTGGTTTTCACAGCATATTTGGTAGCTAGGCCACACATGTACGCGCACACAGACACACACTCACTCACACAGACACACCCACACACACAAACACACACTCACAGACACACACACACATACACAGACACACACACATACACATACACAGACACACACACATACACAGACACACACTCACTCACACAGACACAGATACAGATACACACAGAGACAGAGTGTCCCACACAGAGATCAGCTGAGCCAGCAGAAGGGTCCTAAACGAGGAGCAGATGTGTGCAGGGAGAGGAGGGGGAAGCTAACACTACTTCCTTAGCATTCAGCACCCTCTCCTTCATGGCTGTTGTTTGTCTTCGGGCCTCGATGGGAAACTCTTCAGTCTGGAAAGTGGAAGTTTTAAAGGTGTAGGAGTCTTGGGGAGAATGATGGTAGAGTTGTAATTATTCAGATTTGCACACACGCACACACACACACACACACGTACGCACACACACACACACACACACACACACACACACACACACACACACACACATATGCACACACGCATGCACACACACACACAGCTATATCCTCCCAAATGTTGTGCTCTCCTCATGTTTCATGTTGAAAGATGAGCTCTCTCAGCACCTTAAGGACCTCTTTCCAGGAGGTGGTGGAGTTTGTGGTGGAGGTTGTGGTGGTGGTGGGGGAGGTGGTAGTGGTGGTGCTAATGGTGCTTGTGGTGCTGGTGGAGGTAGAGGTTTTGGAGTTACTGATGGTAGGAGAGATGGTGCTAAAGGTGGGATACATGATGGAGGGTGGTGGTTTTACTGGAGGTGGTTGTGGTGCTGTAGGCGTGGTGTTAGTGGTGGATAAGTAGGTGGTGGTGCTGTAGGCGTGGTGTTAGTGGTGGATAAGTAGGTGGTGGTGCTGTTGGAGGTTTGCTGGTGCTGGTGGAGCTGATGGTAGTGTCACACCTTCTCTGGCGTCACCGTGTCCACACCTGTGTGCTTTGACATCACAGTTTCTCAAACAGCCCTTGTTGCCATGGAGCTGGAACACGGCAACCGAGGGCAAATATTGTCATTTGACGTTCGATCGGATGAGCAAATTATGATTATTATGGGATGTTTAATTCTTCACACACTGAGTGCCTCCTCTTCTCTCCCCTGGTTGCCGGGAAACTGTCCTCAGATAATTTTTGACTTGTTCTACCATTTGGTTTTACTGTTGACTCACCCAATGGGTGAACCCTGTCAACATATGTATTAAGGTGCCAGGATATATTGGGGACGACTCCTTATACCACCAGGGAGTTTACAGACGTGTTGTTTTGTGCACCAGATGGTGTTACCTCCCCCCATCTCGGAAGGCGGAGTCAAACAAATGGATGTTCTGCAGAAACTTAAAAATCTTTTCAACTTTTGTGGAATGACAACGGCTCACTTCAAACAACTCCATTAACTTCAGAGAACACAAAACTACAAACTGTGCAACACACACTCACTCATACCACACACACACACACACACACACACAAACACTCACTCATACACACACACACACACACACACACACACACACACACACACACACACACACACACACACACACACACACACACACACACACAGACACACACAGAGAGCAACACTAAACTCACACAAAGCAAATGTATTTTTTTCCAAAGTTGACGTGTAACTTTTCCGAGCATCTGGTCTCAGTGATACGTTCTTTTCCAGTGAATGGATGTGCTTCTAATTACCATCTCAAAAAGTAGAACAAGTAACATCCTTATAAACCAGCCATGGACATTATCTGTCCTTCTAAACCAGCTCAAAGCTCTGTCCTTCTAAACCTGCTCAGGGCTCTGTCCTTCTAAACCAGCTCAGGGCTCTGTCCTTCTAAACCAGCTCAGAGCTCTGCCCTTCTAAACCAGCTCAGGGTTCTGTCGTTATACACAAGCTCAGACAATGTACTTATAAACCAGCTCAGGACCTATTTTGGCCTACAAACAAGCTCAGATAATGTCCAGCTCAGCACAGCAGCTCAGAGATCTGTCTATAAACCAACAAGATAAGATTGACATTTCAAAACAGGTTTATTGTCATTGTCATTCCTTAATGTTGGAAAGCATCTCAGCCACCAGACATACTCCTACCATGAGTTAGTTACACCGTCAAGCATATATGTGACATCACGCCAGGGTAGTCGTGACATCACAGCAAATTGGGTTAGGTTAGAAGCTCAGGTATACTAGGATGACATCATCTCCAGCTTGGTTTTGCCAAACCCACACCCTCCATCCTGTATGATTGTGGATGAAAGCAGTTCACCTGCAGGCTGTATTAGAAAACAACCTTATTCCTTGGTGAAGTAGCTCTCTGAAGCCAAATGTATTCACTGTACTCTGGAACGGAACACAGGCCATAATAATCCAAAATGGGGAGGAAACATTCTGCTAATCCTTAAACACATTCTAGGTTGCTGTGGAATTCAGCAACATGGAGAGTGAGCCCAACACTAGTGAAGGAGCACACACACACACACACACACACACACAAGCATGCACTCAACACACACACACACACACACACACACACACACACACACACAGGAAGACACATTTGTATCCCAGTGGTCTTTATGAGACTCCCTGCTCCTCACCTGGTGGGTCCACCACTCCCCCAGACCTCCCTCCATGCCTCCATCTCCACCTCCATCCATTTATACCTTCATATTCCATCCCCCTTCCTCCCCTCTCTCTATATACCTCCCTCTCTTGCTCCTCCCCACCCTGGCCCCCTGCCTGGTTCCTACACCCATACCGTGGGCTCTACCGGATAAAATATAGCCTACTGTATATAATAATACAGACCATTAAACACACGCACACACACACACTACTCAATGTATTTATGTTCCCCTGCCCTCCAAACCAGGCCTCACTATCTGGCTGTGGGCCAGGGGCCCCCGACCACACCGATGGGGGGCCTGATTCGGCCCATCCCTCCTCCCACCCTCCCCCCAGGTCTTCTTACCCTCACCACTCCTCTCCCCCCAGGTCTTCTTACCCTCACCACTCCTCTCCCCCCAGGTCTTCCTACCCTCACCACTCCTCTCCCCCCAGGTCTTCTTACCCTCACCACTCCTCTCCCCCCAGGTCTTCCTACCCTCACCACTCCTCTCCCCCCAGGTCTTCCTACCCTCACCACTCCTCTCCCCCCAGGTCTTCTTACCCTCACCACTCCTCTCCCCCCAGGTCTTCCTACCCTCACCACTTCTCTCCCCCCAGGTCTTCCCACCCTCACCACTCCTCTCCCCCCAGGTCTTCCTACCCTCACCTCTCCCCCCAGGTCTTCCTACCCTCCTCCCACCCTCCCCCCAGGTCTTCCTACCCTCACCACTCCTCTCCCCCCAGGTCTTCTTACCCTCACCACTCCTCTCCCCCCAGGTCTTCCTACCCTCACCCCTCCGCTCCCCCCAGGTCTTCCTACCCTCACCACTCCTCTTCCCCCAGGTCTTCCCACCCTCACCACTCCTCTCCCCCCAGGTCTTCCCACCCTCACCACTCCTCTCCCCCCAGGTCTTCCTACCCTCACCTCTCCCCCCAGGTCTTCCTACCCTCACCACTCCTCTCCCCCCAGGTCTTCCTACCCTCACCACTCCTCTCCCCCCAGGTCTTCTTACCCTCACCACTCCTCTCCCCCCAGGTCTTCCTACCCTCACCACTCCTCTCCCCCCAGGTCTTCCTACCCTCACCACTCCTCTCCCCCCAGGTCTTCCTACCCTCACCACTCCTCTCCCCCCAGGTCTTCCTACCCTCACCACTCCTCTCCCCCCAGGTTGTGTCAGTGAAAGAGGCGATAAGGATGTTTTTCAGGACTGCAGAACCACCAACCAGAGTGACGTTCTGCTCAGTAAGCTGCGGCTGGGGGTTGGCTGTTGTGTTTGGACCGCTCGGGTTCAGCCCAGCATTACACAAAGACCTCTCAGCGCCATGCGCCACGCCACCCGGCCGCTGACTGAAGCGCTCTGTGAGTCCCAGGGTGGCCATGTGGGACAGAGGTTGTTGTTGTAGTCCCGGCAGCCTCTGGGACGGGGCCACGTGCAGGAACCCCAGCACCCCCATCTTCTTAAATAAATACTTTTTTTATTCTGTTATTGGCTTTTTACAAGTACAAAGCATACATCATGTTATAGTTTTATCAAAAGTGGAAAATACCAATGTTACATATGTAACAAATGTAAAAAATAAGTCTTCCATCTTACTTTCCCCGAAAGTAAAAACATACAGTTCATCATATGAAAATGTCCATACAAACACAGCTAAAGTAATTTAAGTTAATACACTGTAAAAAAAAATAATAAAGCCAAACAAAAGACACAGAAAACAAATAACTTCTCATGGATTCACACGAATTACAAAAATGTACACAACAACATCTGTTCCTTTTCTTTTGCTTAGTTTAGAGATCATACTTTTAGGAAATGCTACTAGGATTTTTAGGACAAAACAACCAATCTCCCAGTCATAGAAGGACAAAGTCCTCCACACTCTAGAGTCCTCAAGCATCCAAAAGACAGGAGACATGCTGAGTTAACACCTGATGTGTTTTGCAGGTTTTCAAAAAAGAGGAAGAGAAAGAGTTAAAACTGTCCTAGGGAGACAGGGAGAGAAAGGGAGAAGACTGGAGAGCAGGAGGAGAGACCAGAGGGTGGAACTACATGCAGGGTGGCAGACAGAAGGATATACATAGCCAGGATGGAGCTCAGCTCTCTGCTAAGATAAGCCAGGATCCCTCCGCTGGCGAGGCCTCGGCTCTCGTGTGAATGAAGAAATGGGCTCACGCTAGCACCTCACGCGGCTGCAGTCGGCCAACCCGCCTGCTTCTTTCTAAGGAGAACGGGCCGACGATGACTCCGGCCTGCTATCTCTGAGTGTGGCGGTGGTGGAATGCTCTTCCCGTGAGTGTGGCTACTCTATCGCTCATCTTCTGTCCCCCAGCCATACGTTTGCGCGTGACACCGTGAAGTCTCATGCAGGAGAGGCCGTGTGGGTAATGGAAAGCAGACGCGTTCCATTAAGATAAAGTACACGCAGCTTTGCAGTCGTGAAATTGAATTCAGACAAAAAATTTGTCTGAGCCGTTCAATGTCAACCGACACGTGGTAATGAGGCCTGAAACAATGAGAACTGGATCGCAGTGTTGGAAACGGAGATCGAGAGCTGCTGAACTACTCCAACAAGTTGTGTTACAGGTGCTGTTTTCTGCCTTACCGCATTGGAAGTCGTCTTAATTATTGTAAAAGAAAAAAAAAGACACGATTGTGTTGTCCAAAGTTCACTATATACATCCTTCCTTCTGGCGGAGAACGTCCCGGTAATGTACAGCGTTGTAATAAATAGTCTCATACGTATTGCTCCGCCTCGCCCTCTGTCAGGATGGTGACCGATCCATCCCCGCTGTTCATCTCGATGTCCTTGGCAGCCGCATTCTCCGGCAGCATGGCCAGGTCCTTGAACACGTCCACGTAATGTCCAAACCCGGGGCCCCAGTTCAACAAATTGTCCCAGTTGAAGCCCCCGGCCTGCTGGCCCAGTTTGTGCGGCAGGGTGTGGTGGTGGTGGTGCTGGTGCTCCACGGGGGGCCCCGGGGTCACGCCCGGCCCGCCCTCCGCCCGGCGGCTGGAGTACCGCCGCTGCCGCAGCCTCCCTCCGTAGTCCTCGTCGTCGGCGTCCGACTCGTTGACCTGCGACAGCTTGGGTACCCGGGACGTGTAGGCTGCCGGCTTCTCCCGCTCATACTCCATCTCGGAGCATGTGAAGGAGTCATGAGAGTCGCTCTCCGACGACGACTCAGGTGCTGGGATGCCGTCGGCCGGGTTGCGGACACGTGACAGCGGCCGCCGGCAGTCCTCCTCGGAGCTGGAGCGGCCGTGGTCGGCGCTGCAGATGCTGGGGTTGCGCGGGCGCGGCGTGTTGAGCCGCTCCACCTCCTCGATGGACAGCCCCACCGGCGGGCCCGTCTCCAGGGGGATCTGCTCGATGGGCTGCTTCAGACGGCTGCCCGGCCGCGACGCGTGGCCATGACTCGCCATCGTCTGCGGGCTCTTGCTCCGCCGGCCCAGGCGCGTGGCGTAGTTGAACATGGGCGGGGGCTG
This sequence comes from Urophycis tenuis, assembly GCA_036785325.1. Lineage (NCBI taxonomy): Eukaryota > Metazoa > Chordata > Actinopteri > Gadiformes > Phycidae > Urophycis > Urophycis tenuis. Next base: position 9,145,347 of record JAXIVH010000016.1, on the reverse strand, counting down.
GCAAGCGTCGCCCTGAAGGTTGAGGGGGCTGCCCTCGCGCCGTGACAGGTTCAGCTCCCTCGTGGGCGTGTTGCGGTAGAACGAGGAGGGCTTGGTGAACGGGGCGGGGCTGTGGCGGGTCAGTGGGTTGGGGGTGGGGCAGGCGGAGTGGGAGTGGCTGAGCGGGGTGGACCGCAACGCTTGGCTGTACTGAGGCTGGTAGGTGTAGCTGGTGGCCCCCAAAGGCAAGGGGGATTGGCGGGCGAAGCCCAGAGGACTGTGTCTCTGGATGGAGAACTTGGGTGTATGGCTGCGGAACTGCTTGTAGTGCTGGATGATGTCGGCATCGGAGGGAGCGATGCTGCTGGCGTTGTCGATGTCGTAATGCTCCATGTCGGGCTCGGGGCCGCCGCAGGGGGCACAGGGCGCGCTGGGCACTGTCTCGTTGTTGTGGGAGATGTCTGTCTCGTCGTAGATCAGGTAGGGGTTCTCCCGCTCGATGATGTCCGGTTTGGGGTTCCCCTCCGGCTGCTTGCGGACCGTCATGGCGTCGCCATACGGCGGGATGTTGTCCGGGTCGTCGAAGGCCACGTTCTCGCTGCCCTTTTTCTTCTTGGCCTTCTTGTCCTTGGGCTTCTTGTCCTTGGGCTCCTTTGGTACTCGGGTCTTGTTGCGGTCGCGGCAGTGGTTGCACAGGATGAGGCTGAGCACCACCAGCGCCAGGACGGTGGCACAGCTGCCCACGATGGCCGGCACCGCCCAAATGGGCAGCACCATCTGCTCTGCTGTGGCGCCAGGGCTGCAGTCGAAGCCCCCATTGTTGGCTGCCTTGCACACCGTGCCCTGGGGACACTGAACCCCAAGACATGCCACCAGGACGTCACAGGTCTTGCCCGTGTAGAACTCGGAGCAGAGGCAGGTGAAGCCCGAGCGCGGCTCTGGCACGCAACTGCCATGGTTCTGGCAGGGGTTGGAGGAGCAGTCGCCGGGCGGGACACACTGGTAGGTATACCACTGGTTGATGCACATCAGACCGTCCCAGCAGGGGCTGCTCTCGCAGAGGTTCGGCCCGCGGCAGCCCATCTTGACGGCGGTGCTCGTCTTGGACAGGCTGACCAAGCTGTGGTCCCCGGAGAAGGGCATGGACTCCCCGTTGTACTTCATGTAGGCCAAGCAGCCGTCAAAACCTGACGGAGAGGACAGAGAGGGACATAAAGACAGTGAGTTGAGAAGGAGCGCCTCAGCCGGACCTGAAAGGGGACCTTTATTTTCTCTACAACACTGACGGCTTTTAAAACGTCCTGGATCTCTTCCTGGGAAGTGACAGGAAGTGACAGCTCTAACCAGAACTAAAGGACTTTGGTTTTGTTTGGTAATTGGGGAAGTGACATGAGATCTCCTTGCGGTAGACACCTCTTTTGAGCAGAATCACATTTTTCTGACTGGACTGAAGACTCCTGAGGAGAATTTGACAGCATTTCATTAAAGCTTCAGAAAGACTTACATCTGGTTCAGATGATGGTTTCTTTGTCTAATTCGGCTCAAGCTTTGTGTGTTCCCTGCAATGCGCGCCTCACTGATGTAAATAGATTTTATTGAATTCATCCCGGGCCAGATTGAATCCACCTGTGTCATTTCATTAGCTCTCACTAAGAAACGAACTCTGCTCCGTTTGGAAACACGAATGGAGGAGTGGACGACAACCCAGGGTCTTGCTGCTCAGCACATGGGTTTCCCTCCCTGTGGACGTCCTTCAGCTGACCTTCTGTAAGCTATCTTCAAGGCCCACTGGACAACATCTGTTATGAGATGGCCGACTCTGAGGAGGTTGTAAACACACTAAACATCAGGGCGTTCCAACACAGAGTCAATCCTAATTATTCTTAGTAATTCATCTGCGTGTGGGAAGATAGAGAAACATTTACTGACTACTGTAGTCAGTAAATGAGCGTGTATCTCTCCAGTCTAAACAGGACCGGATCAGAGGGCAGACTGGACTGGAGTCTGCGGGCCTGACACCAAATATGGTCATGGGTTTAAACAGAGCCCTGCACTTTCATTTGAGAAATGGACTGGGATAGTGTTTCAGATAGGAACTCTTTACCATGCAGACACGCACACACACAAACTTAACTTTTCCACTGCTTATTTCGAGACATTTCCTGAAGATAGATTACAATTTGAAGGCAGCATACCTACAGTATGATCACTATGCACATAGAGATGGTATTTTAGACACACACACACACAACGAAAAACTAAGAAGAAAACCTGAAAAATACTGAATACTGAAGTAATGAAACAACCCCCCATGGCCCTCCGCCACCGACTCACCTGCAGCCATCTTCTGCTGGGTGGCTCCGGGGGGGACGCCCCCCAGGGAGAGGGTGAGGACCCCCACACCCCCAAAGTCCTGGGTGGGGTGCTGGATGTGGCGGGGGTGGGCGGCGTCCAGCCACAGGGCGGTGCCCGAGGCATTTTTGGTCAGGCGGAGCGTGTGCCACTGGCCGTCAGAGAGCACCACCTCCCCCACAGTGCGCTCCACCTTCCCCCCCGGACCCGCCTCCGACACATAGTGGAGGTTACCATTCCTCAGCTGTGTGGGAGAGAGAGAGAGAGAGAGAGAGAGAGAGAAGGTTAATAAAAGATGGAGAGAGAGGACGAGAGAGATGGAGTGAGGGATGAATGGTTAATGTGTTACAGGGCTAAGGCAAACATTCCTGTGAAACATTTAACATGAGCAACAATGTTAACATTGAACCCTGCTTTTATTTCATAACTTTTGATCAGTTTTAACCTAATTCTATTATATACGGCATTACTAGTGGCTTTACGAATCGCAGGCAGAGTCTGGTTTGAATGCGCTGGGGGAATGTGCTAGAGATGCACTGTGGGGCATAGAGGACTCATCTTGGGCCACAGTGCTGGAAGAAATACATAAATAACCAGATAATAGCCCTCAGAAAAGATCAGAAAGCACGTCTGGAAATCTGAATATAATTGTGAATAAATGTTGAAGAAGATGAAAAGGTGCTTAAGATAACAAACTAATTTCTGAGGCTGGGAGGACATGGAGCATCAGGAACCAGTGCACCAGGAGAACCAGATTAAGGAACGTCATCTATAAACCATCTTGGCCGAGCCCCGATTCACGGTGTCCTCTCAGCCAGGGCATGCAACGCAATCAAACCCAAACACATGGTACTGCCGATCCACTGGTACCAGATGCACCACAGAACCCTGGTGTTTGGTACCGCGTGGCTCTGCGGGCTGGGAAACACATCCTGCTCTCTGCAGCAGCAGCCAGCGGTGATAAGTGGCTTCTGGATGAAGTGATTTATCACCAGGAGGAGACGAGAGGGGCTTGTCTCTGGGCCAGAGATGCCGGGGAGCTGGGGAACCAATCAGGGCTAAGAACACTGAGAGTTGCAGGGCTGGGGAACCAATCAGGGCTAAGAACACTGACAGTTGCAGGGCTGGGGAACCAATCAGTGTGTCTATCTCAAAAGATCAGATGGACTTTATTAATCCCACACGGGATATCTTGTCAATGTTATGCCTGTAGTGTGGACATAGGGATAGTGCACATAAACACACACACACACACCCACGCACGCGCACACACTATCTCTCTCCCACACACCCAGACATACTCTACCTCTCTCTCAGAGACTCCCCCGTCTCCCATACCTTCAGGGTGGTGTAGTTACTGGTCTCCTGGACATGGAGCAGGGTCCCGGTCTTGCTGCGCGTCCTGAACTTGACCTCCAGGCTGCTGGCCCTGGGGGGGCCGGGGGTCAGGGGTCCCTGCAGGGCTTGTCTCAGCATGAGGTCCCGTTTGGGTCCCTGCTTTAGACTGTAGTCCAGACGGCCCGTCCCGTCCAGTGACAGAGCCGTGTCCACCGTCACATCTGCCCAGAGGTGAGGGGACAGACAGGTTACACTCTGCTAGTCACCAGCTGGAGAGCGGACTCTGTTACGTGGTGATGCACGCTATACCAGTAACAAAAGGTTCTTCAAGTAGAATATGTCATTTGTCATTACTACTAAACTAAAATCGCTGTAGTATCAAATATTGCAGTGAACCAGACACAAGTCATTAGGCAGCAGGTGGGGTTATGCAGTTGACATTGGAGGAATCAAACCCAGAGCCTTTCCTGAACGCACAAGTGAAAAAGAGTGATGGTGTGCCAACCACACAAAGCCTGTGCTGTACTGAAGAGCGACTCTGTGGTTCAGAAGCTTTCCTCATGAGTAGCTGAGAGTCCTGCAGCTCTACTTCAGAGTTAGTGGCTGTGATAAAGGCTGTGATAAAGGCTGTGATAAAGGCTGTGATAAAGGCATCTGCTGAATGACTCAACATCCATTATGCAGAGCCTGAAGATAGAAGAAGTTACACATTTGATGAATTATCCAAATGAATTAACAAATGAGGGAAACAGAGTGTGTGGGTGAGTAGTACATTTTGTGAGTGAGTGAGATAGTGACGTGTTTGTGAAAGAGTGAGTGAGGTGAGCCGGTAAGTGTATAATGAATTGTGTGTGTGAATACGTAATTAAGGTGCTTGATGAATGAGTGCTTTACAGGACAGCCACATGTATGACTATGTATCAACCTGACCAGGCCTCAATGCCCTGATCCCAGAGGCTGCCAGAGGTCAAGGGTCATACAGGTTTTTGTATGCTGTCTAGCAACAACCCTGGCGCCTTGCCACCTAAACTAGCTCAGAACAGACACACACACACCCAGCTGCAACGCCGTGGACTCACATTTCTCACAGTGGGTCCCAGTGAAGCCGTCCACACACTGACACTGCTGCCAGGACCAGCGGTCTGTACAGGTACCCCCATGTCTGCATGGACTGAGCGTACACACCCCCTCCAGTCTGGGACACCTGGAGAGAGAGAGAGAGCGAGAGAGAGAGAGAGAGAGAGAGAGAGAGAGAGAGAGAGGGTAGAGTGTGAGAGAGAATCACATGCAGTCAGAGAGAGTCATGGGGGGGGGGTAAGACATTGAGGGACAGACAGACAGACAGGCAGAGGGAGCTATGTAGAGTCAGGGCCAAACCCGTCAAGGCAGCAGGAGGTCTCTGAACAGACAGCAGATCTCCACCCCCCCACCCGTACCTCCCCATTCCACCACACACACACCACCCCTTCCTCACACACATACAAATCCCTCCATACAGACCCAAGGGAATTAGCATATAAAAAGATTAGTGGGCACTACCATTCAGGAGCCTCACAAAAACACACATTCTTCCAGCGTCCTGCGCCAGGACAAAGACACTAACTGCTGCCGTTTATAAAAATACTAAAATGTTCTTCCTCTCCGCTGGTGTGGAGAGACTGTGGGAGCTTGGACAGATGTCCCCCCGCTAGGGGAGGAGGTGAAACAGGAGCCAAACAGAGGAGAGAAGGAGAAGACAGGAGAGAAGGAGAGGACAGGAGCGAGGAGGAACGAGGCTCTGCCTAAGGAGCTGTGGAGAGCATCGTGACATCGTGACCTCCTGCAGAGCAGGAGCCGGTGAGATCATGAGGGGTCCTCACCACCCAACAGGAAGGGGAGAGGAGAGGGAGAGGACAGGGAGGAGGTGGGAGGAGATGGACAGACAGAGAGGAGAGGGAGGAGTAGGAGGAGAGGGGAAGAGGAGGGAGGAGACCGGACCTGTCCAGAACCCCGCGTGAAGCCAGGGCCTGGCTGGGCTCCAGTGGACGGCCGTTGACCGCAAACTCCATGATGCAGCCGACGAAGTCGTGCGAGGTCACCTGACCAGGACGGAGGAGGAGGGGCTCCAGGGACCTGACTCCTCCCACCGACAGCCTGTTTGGCTGCACATCCAGGATCCTGCACACACACACACACAGCAGGGTTGGTGATTGCGAAACAACATGGTCCAGATGACATGGACATCAACCTTTTGTGTGTGTGTGTGTGTGTCTTACCAGTCGGTGTGTACAGCCACATTGCTGACAGCACAGTATCCAGGCTCCTGGTCCTCTCCACATAGGTCCACGGTTAGAGACGCTGCCTGCACACACACACACACACAACAACATCAAGTTACCATAGCAACGACAGAGTGACCCAACAAAGCCAAACCAGTTACCATAGAGACGGCATGAAGGGATCAAAGCCAGAAGCTGAAGATGAGACCTTTAGATTCCAGCCATGAGGAGTTGGACAACACTTGATATCACTATACAAACTGTAAACCCTTCACTCTCTGCTGTTGTTGCTCAGGAGGTGCTTTCTGTCTTTTGACGAAAGCACCCTGTGATGCTGCGTACGGTGATGCCGGGTAGGGTGATGCTGCCTACAGGTAAATGGTTGTTTCCCTGTTTCTCCTCCTAAACGCCATCCTCCCGCCACATGTTGGCGGTGAGCGGGCTCAGAGCGCGTTGGCTCAGAACGCGTTCTGTGTTTGTGGGCTCAGAGCGCGTTCCGTGTTTGTGGGCTCAGAACGCGTTCTGTGTATGTGGGCTCAGAACGCGTTCCGTGTTTGTGGGCTCAGAGCGCGTTCTGTGTTTGTGGGCTCCGAGCGCGTTCCGTGTTTGTGGGCTCAGAGCGCGTTCTGTGTTTGTGGGCTCAGAGCGCGTTCTGTGTTTGTGGGCTCAGAGCGCGTTCTGTGTTTGTGGGCCGCGCTCGCGTTCATGTTCCTGTGATTGGGCCACTGGTATCCTGTTCCTCACTTCGCAGCCATTACACTCAAAGGCCCGCCATGGCCTGACAAGCTCAGACAGTGATTGGTGAACGGGGGACACCACTCTGGAGGAGGGCTCCTGCATTAATCACCTCCGTGTTTCGCGACAGAATGAAACAAGATGGCCGTCGATGTCTTGAGTTCAGCCTCTGGGTTCTGCGTCCAAACAGAGACCTCAGAAGAACGTCTTTATGGGAGATGAAAGTTGGAAGTGGTTCAGGTCTCTGCCGCGGTAGAGGCTGTCGGTGTTGCTCTTTTGATTCCTTCTGCTTTCTATCTTTCTTCTTTACTTAAAACACGAATCTAACTGAACCAAACACACAGATGTGGAGGGTGACGACACATTTGTGTCGACACACTCTTGTGTATAACTAACACAAGATGGTGGAGGTGAGATCACTTCCGCTCACTCTTGGTAGTTTCATGTGTTTCAGAGTGGTTTGGGAAGTGATGTCATGTGTTGTTAAGTGTGTCGTGTGTCTGTGTATGTGTGTGCCTTAATGCATTACTTGGTTGGATGTAGGAAAGGAAAATCTAAAGATAATCTATAATCAACATTCATTACCATCTTTTAATGAAGAATTGGATTCAGAAACACCGTCAAAATAAGAGCAGCCAACATGCCGTTGTTCCACATGTGGTTCCTCAAGCCTTCATGTCCTCCTGCTCCCCACATGTTCCCTGGTGGGATTGGCATCCTCTCCAATACTTCCACCATGGCCCACATGTTCCCTGGTGGGACTGCCATCCTCTCCCATCACTCCAGTCTCCTGACAGCCTAACTGCTCCAGCAGCTCCCCACAGCTCTCACTGCTGTGTGGGACCGCCCCGAAGGTGGGGAGGTGGGTTGGGCCATACGGACCTCGGTTAAAACATGATCTCCTAGTTCTGGCATTCTGCACCACCAACACTCCCGTTTTGAGAGTAAATAAAAGTATGCTGTAAAATGTTGTTATTGATCATAAAACATAAAGCAGCTACCTGTGGTTTAGGGCGCTTTAATTAGCATCTCACTATTGCAAAAAACAAAATGTTCAGGCCAAATTCTTTCACCAAGCTCAAATTTCTCAACTTCTTTGGCACTTCTGAACCCAGGCAGGTTAAGAAGTGCGACCGGGACCCACTATAGACCAAGAAACAACAACAAATCTACAAGCCCTTTGTGGAACCCTATGGCCCAACTCCACCCTTAACCCTAGTGGTACCAAAGCATCTAGAGGGTCTCACCATCCCAGCTCTCCGGGCGATGACTGTGTGGAACTGGCCGTCCGACACTCGAACCGCAGTCTTCAGTTTGTAGGTGCCGCTGCCCAGGTTGAAGGAGAATCGCATCCGGCCCTCGTAGACCTCCAGGGCCAGGAACTCGGCCTTGTCTCCGGTCCGGTTGTCGTGGTTGTACATGAGCAGCGCGTTGTCCAGGAGGGTGGCGAACTTGATGTAGATGTAGTTGTTATTGGGATCTAGTGATGGGAACTCCATGTAGGAGAGCTCCTCGAAGCCGTAGCTGTTGAGCTCACAGTGTTTACCAAATACTCCTGCGGATGGGGAGGAGGAGGCGCATTAAAACAGGTACCTGATGAATAATTCACCCTTATTCATTCAATCCTAGCTGGACACTAATGAAATCCCATGATGGATACAGCTGCTGTCAAACTCAAGTCATGCTTCTTTGCAAAGTCAACTTTTTTTTAAATGAGAAGCTTTAGTGTCATTCATTTCAGCCTTACCAAAACGCATACTCGATCTTGCATATCATAACAGTGTTGTTTTGAATCAAAAGTCGAGTTAACAAAATGAGATGCTTGAAACAACCCACCACAAAACAGTCAGGGAGTACATGAATGTGTGATGGCATCGATGGTTTGAATGACACAAAAATAAATATAACAAGTGTCTTTACTCAGGTGTGCCAGTGGCCCCGTGACACTCACACACGCCAGTCTCTTACTCACCAAACGGACAGTGGCAGTAATATCCATCCCCGCGGTTCTGGCAGGAGCCGCCGTTAAAACAAGGGTTACACTCACAGTGATTGATGATGGAGTCGCACGTTTTGCCTGGGTTCACAAAACAACACATTCAAATGGATGAGGTGGCAGGCGGGACAGGGGGTTCCCCGGAGAACCACATGGCTCCCCGCAGAACCCAAGCTAATGGCGTCTTTCATCAACTTGACAAATGCACCTCGAAAAAATACCAAACTGCCACAACTCATCTGATCCTGGATTAAGTCCTCCAATGTTTATTTTAGAAGGGTTTAACATTTTTTGACATCTGTGGAAGAATTATGGTCTTATTTGGTTGGAGTTGAAAATAACTGAATGTTGAATATATATTGAATAAAAAAATCAATAATTTAAGAATTTGAAGATTTGAGGTAATACAATTACATCTTCATTTTGAAGATGTCTGTTTTACTTTTATTATTATTATACTACTATTTAATCTCAAGGGACTCAGGAAATCAGTTGGAATGTGATGATATTTCTTCAGCGCTGAAAGATACTTGTGAAGACATTGTGAAATACAAGTGAAGTAATGTAATGCACATGCATAAGATGAACTGATGAAGTAAATAATCCTGAGTGCCACTCACAACAACCTGTAGCCACAGACAATGAAAACAAAACGCAAAAAGGGCCAAACAGAAGCGACCCCGCGGAGGACTGGCCGTTGAGGGACGCCAAGCTGAGCAGTGTTTCAGTATTTCAACTACCAACACAAATACTCCCCAAGAGAGGAATTCGGTTGCCAGTTTCAAGTTCAACCTCAGGGCATGGAAACTACTGTGGGTCAGCCGGGGTGCAGCATCACAGGGTCATTCGTCTCGAGGAAGTCCAAATGTCTGCCATGATTCTTGTATATCATCGTGATAAACTGGGGAAGGAATGACCCGACTCAGGGGAAAGAAAATCAGCCTAATTAGAAAATATCTTTCAGATGGAAGAGGGGCTGCCCCACAAAGCAGAATTTAAATAACTTAATGTGCGAGCAACGATCTTCACAAATCTGCTCTGCCTATTAAAAATGTCAGCAAACTGTGTATTCATCACACCGACTCATAAATCTCAAATTAATTAGAAGCCTCTGAATCACCTATGATTAATGTTAATCAACTATGACCATTCAGTCCATGGCCAGAAACAATATCTCTGATTACAACAAACCCTTGTTATTGTACTCAGATTAGCAGATTATTGTTTCTGTGTGTGGCCGAAACTGCAGAACAGGGAACACATGCAAACCTGACAAACACTGGACTCCCATCCTGTCAACTGCGTGTGGAGTCTGGGAAGATATCTCAGCATCCTGCGCTTTATTAAAGAAAACAAGACTGGGGCTCGGAGAGCGTGGCTCATCACGCCTTCAGCCGCGACACGAGACCCCGCTGTTCACCAGCGGCCGCGGTTCTATGGACACAACACCTCCCTGACTCCTTCTGGAGCAAATGTTTAGCTTGGACTAAAAACAGAAGATATTTGGGTGCTAGCAGCATGGGATCGCGCGTTTATGTTTCTCAGCGTGTTTATGTTTCCATGTGAGACGAGGAGTGCTGGGGACATTTGAGACCTGCTAGCTGTGAGTGTATTTGTAACAGCGAGCCAAACGCTTAGTAACATTGCTGCGTGTGTGTGTGTGTCGATCATGTCAACTTAAACGCTCAGTTAGCATACGGATCCTGTGTGCATCCATATCACTCAGCTGGATGCTAAGATAGTGTACGGTACTTGTGTGCATCTATATCACTCAGCCGGATGCCAAGTTAGCCTGTGGTTCCAGTGTGCAGCCTTATCAGACAGCTGGATGCTAAGTGAACCGTACTGTACCTGCGAAGCCGGACTTGCAGAGGCAGTTGAACCCGCCGGGAAAGTTCTGGCACAGCGCCCCGTTTTTGCAGGGGTTGGAGAGACACTCATTGACGTCCCTCTCGCATGCCATCCCGGTGAAGCCCTCTGGACAGCTGCAGGAGAAGCCGCCCACCAGGTTGTGGCACGTCCCCCCGTTGTGGCAGGGTGCGGGCTGGCACTCGTCGATGTCGGTCTCGCACAGGGCGCCGGCGTATCCGGGCCGGCAGGTGCAGGCATGCGGCGGCAGGGGCTTGTTGGAGACCAGGATCACCGGGACACTTTCCTCCGTCGTCATCCTCGGCCCCACAGCTAGCCGGCGCTTGCAGCTCCCACCGTTCTGGCACGGGTTGCGCGTGCAGGGGTCGTGGTCGACTGCGTCAATCAGCACGCCACTTTGTCTGAGGAGGACGTCCTTGATGCTCTGGAAGAACGTGGCCACGCCGCTGGGGTTGACGTACTGGCCGTGGCCTCGCTTCACGGCAGCCATCAGGAAGGTCTGGTTGTTGAGCTCAAACGCCCCATAAAGGAGTACCCCTGTGCCCAGCCCGGCCAGCTGGGAGTTGGAGATGCGCAGGAAACCGAGGTAGTGGTCGGTGAGGAAGCTCTTCACGCTCTGTGCGTTCAGCCTGATGAGAATACTGTTGTCCACCGTGGCGTTGCTGTAGCCCATGAAGAACACACGCGCCGTGTTGCTGACCGACCCGTGGACACCGTCGCTGCTGCGGACGGTTAGCTCGAAGGTCCCGTCCGTGGAGCGGGCCTTAGAGATCAGGTTGCACGTCCCCGTGGGGATGCTGAACAGACTGGAGGTGGGGGGTATGAGTGAGCAGTGGAACCTGTCCTGTATGTCGGGGTCTTGCGGTTTAACCACCCCCATCAAGCCCCCGGGGAACATATTCCCAAAGTAATGCACAAAGATCTCCATGGACCTGGGCTCCGAGGGATTGTCGTTCTGGTCGTTGATCTTGATGTGAACGGTTCCTGTGGAGGACATCTGAGGCACGCCAGAGTCTCTGATGACCACCAAGAGGTAGAAGTCGCTGATCTGTTCTCTGTCGATCTCCCGGCTGGTGGTCAACACCCCCGCTGGGCTGAGGCTGAAGTAGTTGTTTGGGGAGCCAGTGTTGAGAAGGCTGAAGGCGAATGGGCCCTGGTTGGGTGACAGGTCCGGGTCGGAGGCTGTCAGGGTCGTGACGAGAGTCCCGGCTCTCTGGTTCTCCATGACTTCAGCGCTGACCGTAGTGAGAGTTGGCCCATTGTCGTTAATGTCCTCGAGGTTCACAATCAGTGTGGTGCTTCCAGTAGCTGAAGGAGAACCAGTATCCACAGCCAGGATGGTTAAATTGTAAACAGGAGTTGTTTCTCTGTCTAGCACAGCAGCCACAGACACTTGGCCAGTTTGAGGATTGATTGTAAAAATATTTTTGTCAAACTCTGGAGGAATGGAGTATGAAAAGCGGCTCCAGCTGGGGACTGAATCAGAGTCCTTGGCACTCACAAAGGTAACCAGGCTTCCAACAGCGAGTCCCTCACTGATCTGCACATCGTACAGATCCTGTGAGAACACAGGTGGATCATTGGCATCGAGTATTGTGATGTTCACAAACACCTCATCTATATCTGCCCCTTGGATGGCCCCTCTGTTCTTTGCTAACACCTTAAGTGATATTTTCTCCTCTTTCTCTCGATCCAGGGTTCCGGTGACATAAATCTGGCCTGTGGTCTTGTTGATTCCAAAGCCTTTTCTCCTGCTTCTTCCAAATATGAGGTAATAAACGATTCCATCCTCTCCTTGGTCTCGGTCACTGGCGAAAACCTCCCCGACCACGGTGCCTTGCGGAGCAGCCTCGGAGATCTCAAAGTAGTACTCTTTGGAGACGAAGCGCGGAACATATTCATTGGCTCCCCTCAGCTGAATGTTGACATCGGCGAAGCTGCATCTTTCCTCGTCGGGGACGTTGAAGGCCTTCACTGTCAGATGGTAGACCTGCTTTGCTTCGTAGTCCAAAAAGCCCTGGGTAGTGATGACGCCTGTGTTCGGGTCGATGACAAAGAGGTCAATGTCTGACGACTGGATGACGTAGGCCATGACGGCGTTTGCCCCAGAGTCTCGATCCGTGGCGTTCATCTTTACCACCATGGTGCCGCTGGGCACGTTCTCCTGGATGACGGGGAAGTATTCCACCGGGTGGAACACTGGGGGGTTGTCATTAACGTCCGTCACATGGACCGTGACCATCACATAGCTGGTCTTGGCGATCCAGCCGCCGTCGGTGGCCGAGACCCTGAGCTCGTGGCGCTGCTTCTCTTCAAAGTCCAGCAGTTGGGCTAAGGACAGCACCCCAGTCCTGCTGTTCACAGCAAACAGGCCCTGGTCGTTGCCCGAGGTGATGTTGTACGTGATGAGGCCGTTCATCTCCTTGTCCTTGTCTCGGGCGGACAGTGTTCGTATGGCTGTGCCGACCGCCAGGCTCTCGGGTACGGTGGCGGTGATCTGGCTCTGGGAGAACTCGGGGGTGTAGTGGTTTTCCTCGGTCACAGCCACATGCACGGCCGCCCTAGCAGACAGCGGAGGGTTTCCCTTGTCCTTCGCCGTGATGTCAATGAGGAAAGCTTTATTCATATCCAAGGTCAGAGACGAGGCTACCGTGACCCAGCCACTCTGTTTGTCCAGTTTGAATTTGCTAGAGCTGTTCCCCCCGGATATAGAGTACTCCACCTCGGAGTTCAGCCCGAAGTCTTTTTCATCATGCGCTATGACCTGTATCAGCTTAGTGCCCACCTTGACACTTTTAGTGACCGGGGTAAAGTAGTCGGAAGACTCAAATGCCGGCGGGTTGTCGTTGCTGTCCACAATGTTCACGATGACTGTGGTCTCACTCACCAGGGGTTTGGCCCCGCGGTCTGAGGCAGTGACGATGAAGCTGTGGCGGTTGATATTCATGCTACTGGGACCTGTTGTGTTCTGGTACCTAATCTGTTGTTTTACAAATATCTCCCCGGTGCTTGAGTTAATCCTGAAGTATTCAGACTGGGATCTTATGAAGTAGAATATTTTGCCATTGAACCCTTCGTCAGGGTCACTGGCCGACACGCGGGTGACAAGGGAACCCACCTCCGTGAGCTCGGGGTAATCCAGATAGTACGACGGCCGGCTGAACCTGGGCGCGTTGTCGTTAACGTCCGTTATGAATATGGTGACGTCAGTGCTGACCGTCCAGCCAGAGTCGTGGGCAGACACCTTGGCGATGTAGTGGTCCGTGTCTTCTCTGTTGAGAGGCCGGCTGATGGTGATGTCCCCCGTGCTGGGGTTGATGGTGAACGGGAGGCCGCTGTCAGCGATGGAGTAGCGGCTTACGGCGTTGGCACCGGCGTCCTCGTCCGTCGTGGTCACCCGGGTAACGGTGTACCCGACGGGCGCGTTCTCGGGCACCGTGGCGCTGAAGATCTTGGAGAACCTCGGCGCGTTGTCATTCACGTCCAGGACGTCGACGAGCACCTTGACGGTGGTGACCTTGGGCAGGGAGCCACGGTCCGTGGCCTTGACCCTCAGAGCATACTGAGCTGATTTCTCGCGGTCCAGTGGCCTCGTTGTTCGGATTTCCCCTGTGGCGCGGTTGATGCTGAAGCTGTTCTCCTTGTTGCCGTCGACGATGGCATATTCCAGCTGACCGTTGGGGCCACTGTCCTGGTCGACGGCGGAGACAAGGAGCACACGCTGGGGTGACAGGTTTTCCAGAATCTCAGCGTGGAAGGGCTCCTTGTCGAACAGGGGGTGGTTATCATTGACGTCCAGCAGGGTGATCTCCACCTTGGCGTAGGAGGAGTATGGCGGGAAGCCCTGGTCGCGCGCCTCGATCCACAGCACATACTTCTGGATGTTCTCGTAGTCCAGAGGGCGTTTGATCAGCAGCTCGCCTGTGAGCTGATCGACGTGGAAGGCGTTGTCAAGGTTACCGCTGGCGATGTAGAAGGACAAGGGTCCGCCCCGCGTGGATGACCCAGTCACCGTGGTGACCACGGTGTTGGTGGGCTGGCTCTCCGGGAAGGTGAAGGTGCGCTCTCGTAGTTTGATGACGGGGAAGTCGCCACCGGTGACGAAGCGTACCGTCACCGTGGTGATGTCCGTCTGGGGGCTGGCGCCCCCGTCCTTCACACGCACGGTCAGCGTGACCTCTGAGCTCCCGGTCAGCTTCTCATTGGCTATGATGGCGCCCCTGACCGGGTCGATCCGGAACTTATCCGAGTTGCGTCCCATCAGGGCGTAGTGCAGCTGGGCGTTGGAGCCGGCGTCCTCATCGGTCACCGTGACTGCGAAAACCAGGGACCCTGGAGCACCAGAAGCATTCATGTTTAGTGACAGAACACGTACACTGAACATCATACTGTGGATCAACATCCACAAGTCTCAGTACAGTGGAAGGGCAGAAAAAAAAAAAAAAACACTTTATCACTTCTGAAATAATGTTCAAAGATGACTACGTTATGTCCCTACGTGTGCATGCACACAGCGACAGGTGTGGACTGACCGGCTGAGGTGTGTGCGGGGATGTGAGTGACGTAGGGGTGGTGGTGGAAGCGGGGAGGGTTATCGTTGACGTCGGACACTGCCACGGACACGGTGGCAGAGCTGGACAGTCCCTGGGGCTCGCCTCCGTCCGTCGCCACCACCAGCAGCTGGTAGGTGGAGCGAGCCTCGCGGTTCAGCAGGGAGCTGCTGATGATCTGACCCGTGGAGGGGTTGATGGAGAACTGACCGTCACCTCCGCTGAGACTGTAGCTGTGGGGGGAGAGAGGGGGGAGGGGAGGTGTCATTGGGAGTGACGCATCAGGTCAGGGTGGTGGTAATGACTTTCAGTTTGGAAGTGAGAATGATCAGTTTTCTGGCTGATGGGGTTCAACCTCATGGAAGGTTGTGGGTTTCATCTCCAAAGTCCTCAGTATACTTGTGAGCATAACTGTCAGGGTTAGGGGTGGAGGTGGACCCAGCTGCAGAGAGTAGTTGCAGCCACAAGTAGCTTAACGTGATTTTAATGGTACTTACAAAGACAGGTATGGACAGAGAACCAGGAACAGGCGACAACTACCACAAACCAAGACTATAATAATAATAATAATAATAATAATAATAATAATAATAATAATAATAATAATAATGATAATAATGATCACTTTTCATCAAAGATCTCAAAGTGCTACAGGTTAAAAACAAAAAAGATGAGCAGCTAACCATACATGCCTAACCTAACATGAACGACGAGACTCGGACAAGGAGGAAGACTGGACTTAAAAAGACAAAGAACTAATCACAAACGAAAGACAGGTGAGGGGAGCGAGGCACAGGAGAAACACATAGCAACGCAACCAAAACACACCAAACTCAGACGACAGTCACAGATCATGACAATAACTGTCTTGCTTAAGGGTATAAGTTACTCCCATGTTCACACATGCTCACAGAGGGGATTCCCAGGACATCAGCAATCATCGATTGCATGCTTATAATGTCGATGATTATTTGAATCAGAATTTGAATTTGATAATCGGGAAGGAATCTAGGAATCTAGGAAGGAATATAATAATTAATTGTCCTTAACTCACAGCTTTAGCAAAGATCAAACATATTAAGAAGTGCAGGAAAAAGATGATCTAGGTCTTGGGTCTGCATTTCGCTTCCATCTGGCCTTATTTCACTGTTTTCTGGCATGTCAGTAAGACGTCAGATCTCAGAGTCTGCTACTGTGGCAACAGCTTAGTTTTCATCCTGCACTAGCGTCCAACATCCTATAGAGGGCACTGCTTCCAGCTCCGAGCAGACAGTAGAAGTTCAACAGAAAAGTCACTTAAACAGGACTAACCGAAAGACACAAGCAATGCACAGAGACATCATTAAATCTGTCGACTTAATCCCTTTTTATAATTGGTCCGTTTTAATTTCCTGAGGCGGCAGCCGTGGTTCCGTTGGGTTCCTCAGACACTGCTGTGAGCTCAGCACCGAGACATCCCAGAATATTTTACGACTGGAGGGCCATACTGTTTCACTTTCCAGAGGGGTCGGGTTTCTCTCTCTCTGGCGTATCTTTAAGAGGAGAAACCCCGGGCACTGACGCCCCCCCCCCCCCCCTCTGCTGTGTCGCCACCAGCCTCCAGCCTCCACAATCTACAGCCTCCAGACTCCACAGCCTCCACAGCCTCCACAGCCTCCAGAGCCTCCAGCCTTCATAGCCTCCACAGCCTCCAGCCTTCATAGCCTCCAGCCTTGCATAAGTATCCTCCCTTTTCCCATAACGGGGACAACACATTCCAGAACAATGCATGGACACAACAACAAAGACAACAAAACAAAGGCAACAACAACAACACTAAGGACCGAAGGGGGTTCGGGGCGGCCCAACCTCAGACCAGACCGGTTTAACGGGCTGTGAGAATGTGAACTAATAAGCGGAGGTTAGTGGTACCGGTCTGGGGGGATGGGGGGGCTGGACTGCCCCAGACCCCCGGCCGGGGGGCTCCTCACGCTGTCATAGGCGGTTAAAGTCCTCATTACGGCCCTGGGACACGCCGGCCCCCCGTTGTGAGCCCAGTGGGGCCACAGAGGAGAGGGGGGAGAGGGGGTCCGGTCTGAGTCACTGTCCAGCCTGAGAGAGACCTGCCTGAGGCTGTCTCACACACACAGACACACACACACCCCTCACAGCCACCAGCACCCCCCTGGGGTGTGAAAAAGCTGTCCTACAGCTTGAAGATCACAGCCCAAAACAAAGACCTTGACCAATGTCCAGACCCCACGCTTAGACCCCCCCCCCCCCCCAGTCACACACACACACACACACATGCACACGCCATGTGTAAATTCATTTCTGACCCCTGACTCAACCTGCTCGTGGATTGGTCCTGGACTGCCACTCTAGTCTCTCCTTTAACCATCATCCCTGTCTCTCCCCCCTCCTTTCTCTCCACCCTCCTGTCTCTCTACCCTCCTGTCTCTCCACCCTCCTGTCTCTCCCCCCTCCTGTCTCTCCACCCTCCTGTCTCTCTACCCTCCTGTCTCTCTACCCTCCTGTCTCTCCACCCTCCTGTCTCTCCCCCCTCCTGTCTCTCCACCCTCCTGTCTCTCTACCCTCCTGTCTCTCCCCCCTCCTGTCTCTCCACCCTCCTGTCTCTCCCCCCTCCTGTCTCTCCACCCTCCTGTCTCTCCCCCCTCCTGTCTCCTGTCAGAGACACCCACCTGATGACACCGTTGAGCCCCACGTCTGCATCGGTGCTGCTGACCAGGAGGAGGTCACTGCCGGTGGGTGCGTCCTCCGGGATGGAGGTGTGGAAGGAGGCGCTGGAGAATAGGGGGACGTTGTCGTTCTCGTCCTCCACCAACACTGTCACTGTGGCCGTCCCGCTGAGGGCTGGGGAGCCTGAGGAGCAGAAGGAGGAGGAGAACGTTAGAGGGCTGGAGGAGAGGAGGAGGAGAACGTTAGAGGGCTGGAGGAGAGGAGAAGAACGTTAGAGGGCTGGAGGAGAGGAGAAGAACGTTACAGGGCTGGAGGAGAGGAGGAGAACATTAGAGGGCTTGAGGAGAGAAGAAGAACGTTAGAGGGCTGGAGGAGAGAAGAAGAACGTTAGAGGGCTGGAGGAGAGAAGAAGTACATTAGAGGGCTGGAGGAGAGGAGGAGAACGTTACAGGGCTGGAGGAGAGGAGGAGGAGATCGTTAGAGGGCTGGAGGAGAGAAGAAGAATGTTAGAGGGCTGGAGGAGAGGAGGAGGAGAACGTTAGAGGGCTGGAGGAGAGGAGGAGGAGAAGAACGTTAGAGGGCTGGAGGAGAGGAGAAGAATGTTACAGGGCTGGAGTAGAGGAGGAGGAGAATGTAAGAGGGCTGGAGGAGAGGAGGAGGAGAACGTAAGAGGGCTGGAGGAGAGGAGAAGAACGTTAGAGGGCTGGAGGAGAGGAGGAGGAGAACGTTAGAGGGCTGGAGGAGAGGAGGAGGAGAGGAGGAGGAGAACATTAGAGGGCTGGAGGACAGGAGGAGGAGAATGTTAGAGGGCTGGAGGAGAGGAGGAGGAGAGGAGGAGGAGAACGTTAGGGGGCTGGAGAAGAGGAGGAGAGGAGGAGGAGAATGTTAGAGGGCTGGAGGAGAGGAGGAGGAGAGGAAGAGGAGAACATAAGGGGGCTGGAGGAGAGGAGGAGGAGAGAAGGAGGAAGAGAATGTTAGAGGGCTGGAGGAGAGGAGGAGGAGGAGAAGAGGAGGAGAACATTAGAGGGCTGGCGGAGAGGAGGAGGAGAATGTTAGAGGGCTGGAGGAGAGGAGGAGGAGAAGATGAGGAGAATGTTAGAGGGCTGGAGGAGAGGAGGAGAAAGTTAGAGGGCTGGAGGAGAGGAGGAGGAGAATGTTAGAGGGCTAGAGGAGAGGAGGATGAGAACCTTAGAGGGCTGGAGGAGAAGAGGAGGAACTGCGACAGAGGAGGAGAGGAGGAGGTGAACAGTGAAAGCTGGGAAAGGGGGGAACATTTGGAGGGCTGTGAGGAGAAGCTTTAGAGAATAGAAGGATCTTCAGAGAACAGAGGAGGAGAGCAAGAGAAACTTTAGGGACTATTTAGACACTCGGTATATAGCAGCAATGGGAGGGGAGTAGAGGAGTTGTAAAGGAGACTATGAGGCAGAGGTGCTGTAAATACTTGTATGAAGAAGGTGCTGTAAAGGACTTGTATGAAGGAGGTGCAGACTCTGCTGAAAGGAGAACCCTTAGCCACTGCTCAACATACTTCATGCAAATGCTCTTGTGCAGCGCAGTGGATGTGAACAGAACAGATGCCTCTTCAGGACGCATCACGTGACATTCAGCCATACTGGAGTGGACTCATGTTTTCACTCCTGCTGAAGTCACCCTTTGATTCAGACGAGGGGCTGTGGAGGGGGTCTCCATGGCTGGGGGCTCCACGGCCACGCTGACACATAAAAACCACGCCGCCTTTTTGTAGTCAAGTCTCCCCCCTGCTGGTGACCTTCCTGGGTCGTGTCTGGCCGTAGCTGGATCTCCTGCTGCGGGGGTCTATTCTAGGAGTTATCCACGGGCATCGCAGCGAGGAAGAAGTGCTATTTTCAGTGAAAATCTAACCGTTCCCCCGTCTCCCCCCCCCCCCCCCCCCCCCCCCCCCCCCACCCCCACCCCCACCGATGCAGTGACGAAACGCGGCCCGGGAGCCCTGGGGGAGCACATTTAATCAATGCCAGATGAAAAATGAACCGCGGAAAAATGTGCAGAAGAAGAAGACGAGATTCAGAGAGGCGGCCAGTGTTTCCTCCCTTGGAGATCCTTCCCTACAAGGCTCTCTGTGATATCAGCACTTTAAACACCAGCGGAGCCTCACTGCTGGACGCCACAACACAGGCTCAGGGACCCTCAGGCACAGGGGAGTCTGAGGAACCGAGGAACCTATATGTTCCGTTTATTTATTCACCGTGGAGCTAAATAACACCTGCAGTTCTAGCCGGCTCACTCCCTCAGCGAGAGACCCCCTCAAAGTGCTCTGGAGCCGGCGTGTAGCATGTAGCGGTGTGTGTGTTCATAGCAGAGTCACGAGGACAGTAATGAAACAAAGGCGCATCCCATGCCAGCTGGTGGCGTGTAGCGTGTGTGCTCAGCTGTTGAGGACATCTAATGGCTGGCTCTGCGTACCGTGGGGGCAGGGGATTAATACTGAGCATTGGAGGGTCGCCACTTAGCATGTCTCTTGATGTGGAGCCAGGCATCATCACAGAATAAAAGACCCCCCAAAACCTCCCAGGACTGGGGGGGGGGGGGGGGGGGGGGGAATTAGCGGTGACGGGACACGTTAAGACATTCATTAGTCACCAGAAAGACCTAGAAATATGCACAGATAAATGGAACTGGGTTTCAAAGTGCTTCAGAGTTCGGGGATAAGCGTTAGACACTGAGCTGCTGAAAGGCTCTTGGGCAGGTGGTAAATTCATCCCAGGTTATCTTTCTGTATGTAGGACATGAAGAACTGCATCTCCTCATCTCTTACTTCCCGTCTCGTGGTTGCGTGAACCGAGATGTGAGTGTGTTCAGAGAGATGTGAGCATGTTCAGAGAGCTGCCTGTGGAGGACTGCTGGATGTTGCTGCATGTTTGAGGAACATCCTAACCATCACTAATCCAAAACACCCTGTTCCAACTTTCCTCTGCCAAGCCACTCTGACATTCCTCATTTTAAAACCCACTTGAAAAGCTGCAATCTGTACATCGCCGGCGCCCACGTCTCCAGGTGTTGGCGAGAGGAAGCGAGCGAGGAGAGGAACACCATAGGGAGCAGGGAGACACAAAACCCCACAAATTCACGAAGCTGCCGTGAGTCACCCCCACAGCATGGGTCCTGAGTGGTGTTTACCACCACGGACAGACCCCCACACACAGAGTTACCGTAGACAATTCCACGACTGCAAATATTTACCATCACAGGGAAATTGTTATTGCGGGAAAAAATGTGATGTGATAGTAGAGGGGGAACGGCCTGATGATTTACAGATGACAGGTTGTTGAACCTGCGTGCCTCTGAGCGGCCTGAGGAACTTGTTCACTGATTGGTGGCATCTGGTGAATCGTCCCGGGCTGCTCCGGTCGGAGGTGTTAACTCCGGACCCTCTTCAATGACCGCGCCCTGTCTCTTCTGTCCGCACCTCATGCACTTACAGGGTCACCCCCTTGCGTCCCATTGGATGAGGGGTTAGCAGTGTCATCGCCACCGGGTTGTCATGGCAACAGATTAGGCCCTCACCTGCTGCTCTCGCCGATCCTCTTAACTGGAGAGCCCTGTGCCTCTGGGCCGAGGACGTTAAATTGAGC
Organism: Urophycis tenuis; assembly: GCA_036785325.1. Classification (NCBI taxonomy): domain Eukaryota; kingdom Metazoa; phylum Chordata; class Actinopteri; order Gadiformes; family Phycidae; genus Urophycis; species Urophycis tenuis. The sequence goes on along the minus strand of JAXIVH010000016.1, from coordinate 9,123,980 downwards.
CTGCATGGAGGCGCCGTGGCCCGGGCCATGCCCTCCTCACGCCCTCCTCACGCCCTCCTCACGCCTCCTCACGCCCTCCTCACGCCCTCCTCATGCCCTCCTCACGCCTCCTCATGCCCTCCTCACACGCCTCTTCATGCCCTCCTCCTCCTCTCACCCTCCTCACGCCCTCCTCATGCCCTCCTCACGCCTCCTCATGCCCTCCTCACACCCTCTTCATGCCCTCCTCCTCCTCCTCACACCCTCCTCACGCCCTCCTCATGCCCTCCTCATGCCCTCCTCACATCCTCCTCATGCCCTCCTCACACCCTCCTCAAACCCTGCTCATGCCCTCCTTCTCCTTCTCACAACCTCCTCACGCCCTCCTCACATCCTCCTCACGCCGTCCTCATGCCATCCTCACACCCTCCTCACACCCTCCTCACACCCTCCTCATGCCCTCCTCACACCCTCCTCATGCCCTCCTTTTCCTCCTCACACCCTCCTCATGCCCTCCTTCTCCTCCTCACACCCTCCTCATACCCTCCTCACACCCTCCTCACGCCCTCCTCATGCCCTCCTCACACCCTCCTCATGCCCTCCTCACACCCTCCTCATGCCCTCCTTCTCCTCCTCATGCCCTCCTTCTCCTCCTCATGCCATCCTTCTCTTTACACCCTCCTCACGCCCTACTCACGCCCTCCTCCTCCTCACACCCTCCTCATGCCCTCCTCACACCCTCCTCATGCCCTCTTCCTCCTCACATCCTCCTCATGCCCTCCTCCTCCTCACACCCTCCTCATGCCCTCCTTACACTCTCCTCACACCCTCCTCACACCCTCCTCATGCCCTCCTCCTCCTCACACCCTCCTCACACCCTCCTCACACCCTCCTCACGCCCTCTTCACGCCCTCCTCACACCCTCCTCATGCCCTCCTCCTCCTCACACCCTCCTCACGCCCTCCTCACACCCTCCTCATGCCCTCCTCCTCCTCATGCCCTCCTTCTCCTCACACCCTCCTCACGCCCTCCTCACACCCTCCTCACGCCCTCCTCCTCCTCACACCCTCCTCACGCCCTCCTCACACCCTCCTCACGCCCTCCTCCTCCTCACACCCTCCTCACGCCCTCCTCACACCCTCCTCACGCCCTCCTCATGCCCTCCTTACACCCTCCTAACACCCTCCTCACACCCTCCTCCTCCTGCTCATGCGCCTTAATCTCAGACTCAGACACTTGTTGATCAGGACACGGGTTCTGGCGTCTGCTGCTAAGAAGCTCGGAGACCAATCAAGTGTCCCGCTGTCTCTGAGCTGGTGTGTGTGTGTTTGAATAGCAGGCTGCTAGCGGCTAAATCTGACCTCCGCCTTCCCCTGTTTGTTGACCACTGCTCGCTTTTCAATAGCATTGTTCTACCACCAACACAGGAAACTGAGTGTGCATGGGCGTGTGTGTGTTTACATGCCTGCATAGGCATGTGCACACACACACACACACACACACACACACAGAGGACCAACTGCCCTCCTTCCAGGCATTTTTCAATTTTTCTCCCTGGGATGTGAGGTCACATCCTGTTTTCTGGCAAGCCGGAGTAGACGTTCTCTGCCACCTTTTGTCTGCTGAGCCGTTGTGCACTTGCGTGACCTCTGACGCGGACAGCTGCTCCAACCCCCCCCATCATCAAACGTAGACCAGAACTTGTCTCTCCGGTGGAGTATCGCCTGCCCCCCCCCCCGACCCTGACCCCTTAATTCCACACAAGTGCAACTGAAGGTCACCACCCCCACCCCCCTCCCCCCTCTATACTCACAGCTTAAAGCACCTCTAAAAGGACCCCCCTCCTCCCCCTCCTCCTCTCCCCCCCCCCCCCCCAGCCCCCGGGTGCTGACAGCCGTTGGTTTAAACCGGGCATGTCTCAGATGTTTGTGGGCGTAGTGTTTCCCCAGCATCATGCCCCCTCTTAGCCCCGGGCAGATTGCTGGTGTCACATGACCTCGGGCAGCTGCATCCCCCCCATGCCCCGCTGTCCATCGTGTAAATTCCTCCGCCGTCTCTGGTTCCACTCCGGACGACAGATATAGCCATCAGGGACTGCAGACCTACGTGGATGTCTGTTGTCTGCACGGGGTTACAGATGGCGTGCCACATTCCCCCGCATTCAATCGGCGCTATGGTGAAGGAAGACGCTCAGCGCGTGTGCCCGCTTGAGGTGGGGGGTGTGAAGGGAGGAGGGGCGGGCACCGCAGGAGAGGGAGGGCTGATGACTCCAGCAGTCAGGAATGTGCCGGGGATCCACCCTGGAACCAGCCAACGTGTGTCCTGACAGCAGCCAGGACCTCCCCCACCAGGACCTCCCGCACGTGGTCCTGTCAGGACCTCCCCCACCAGGACCTCCCCCACGCGGTCCTGCCAGGACCTACCCAACCAGGACCTCCCCCACGCGGTCCTGCCAGGACCAGGGACAGCAGCACGGCCGACTGGAGGGGACATAGACAGGCGGAGTGAAGGGGGTGGCATAAGGGGCGGGTGGCACAGAGTGCCGGTGTGGTGCAGGGGCCGTGGTGTGGGCGGTGCAGGGTGGAGTCCAGGACGGTGTTGGGCAGGGGTGTTTTAAGGGCTGATGGGAGGAAGTCAGCTCCACGCTGGCAGGTCACGATGCCGAGCTCGCCACTAAGACAGTGGTGACATCATGTTGCTATGGAAAGAAAGCTTCTGGAAGTACGGGAGCGGGGGGTGTATTTCAGCTGCCTGACGGCTCCTGCAATGCCTTGTGGGTAGGAGAGTACTCCTTCCACCTTCCCTGCTTGCTCTGTTAAACCCCCTGTCTGTCTGTCTGTCTGTCTGTCTCTATTCATTTGGCAGTTGTTGAAGGAGGTTCAATGGAGAACAAGGATGCATGGGCCCACATGTTGCTTTCACCTGTTTCTGTGTCGTCCCTGGTGTTCTGCGTAGTGTACAGTTCTAATAGGAACAGTCTCCGAGAGAGAGAGAGAGAGAGAGAGAGGTCAACACATGCTTTAGCATAACGTGCTAAATAAATAAAATACATCACATGATATACAAACAGGACCAAAAGCCAAATTCCTCCTCCATTTTATATACTCTGGTGAACATTCAGAGGGAGAAATACTCTCAAGAGATGACTTCTAAGGGATGGGGGGCTGCATTTTATAATGTTTGCATTCTTTTTAATGCTGTTACTAAAAGTCTACATGATGGAGCCCTGATTTGGAGTGGACGAGTTGGCCAGAAAAGATAAGGCAAGAGAGGGATTACATCACTCTCTTACCCCCTACACCCCCTCCCCTCCCACACAGCCTGGCTGCAGCTACTACCATAATCTTATTCCTGGAGGTCAACCCTCGGCCTCCCAGGAAAACAACCCAGCATGACCCGATGCGCTGCTGGTGCTCAGTGCTGTCATGGCATCGGTATTCACGCACTCTGGGAATTATCAACCTCATCATTTCAGTCTCCATTGAACCCCGTGTGTTTTACATGAGTCTGCTTTCTATTTCTTCAGAGTGCTTTAGTTTGGGAGCCAGTGGCCCTGATGGCTGCAGAGCCAGCGTGTTCTGATCCAGTTTGTCTCTTGTCCACCACAATGTATCGGGTCTGGTCTGGAGGGGTGAGGTAGGAGGTAGGGGGTCTTTGGGTTTGGGTCTCGTGGTTTGGGGGTTTGGATGCAGGGAACCAGGTGTGGATGTAGGAGGTAGGGTGTGGATGTAGGAGGTAGGGTATGGAGGTTGGGGGTAGGGTGTGGAGGTACAGGGTATGAAGAGGTTTGGGGGTGTCAGATGCTTTCAAGCCCCGGAGAGTACTGTCAGGCACAGATCTTCGTGCAGATCTCTGGCAGTGTGGTGGGACAGCGCACAGGGCTAATTCTGGGCTTAGTGGTTCTGATCATTTGGACCCCGGGGCTGCGGACCATTTCTGTCCTCCAAGGGATGGGCTTCAGAGCAATGGTATTCAGATAAGTGTTCTGATCCTATGAGTTACATGACAATACCACCAGGGATTACACTGGAGACTTGATGATGTCACCAACCCTCCTTTCACACCCAGAGTCTTGATCCCCTTGTGGAGCTCAAACAGCACCAGAACACACGGGCCGCTTCACGACCAAAACAACGAAGGCACCATCGTAGAATCACTCCAGAGACACGCCAACACAGCACATTCCAATTGGGTTTGTAAAACAAACACTACATTTTGGTCAGCTAACACCAAAACATGACCATCTGTTGTGTATTTGAGGATAATCCATCAAAACCTAAAGTGGGCCTAATAAAGATTGGGCTGCAGTCTGATGATGTGTTGTAATGTCCCTAGCTCTGTGGTGTGGATTGGAGGATGAGTGGTGGGGATGTTTACAGTCCCAGAACCAGAGACCAGGTAGAGTCACACACTCACTTACCAGAACCAGAGACCACAGAGTGTCACACAGTCACCTACCAGAACCTGCTGGGAAAATATCTGGCTCTGTAGGCCTGGGTGACTCATAGCCCAAAGTTACGAGAATCAATCCCCAGTGTTGGCAGCCTACCTGTAGGCCCTCTTGATCAAGATACCTGACCCTAATGGAGTGAGACGAAAGACGCCTAAAATAAAACAATAAAACATCTGCAAACTGATAGCAGTAGCGAAAATAGTAACCATATACAGCAGTCGGACAGTCACAAATACAAGTACCAATTTCCCTGAGGCTGACCTCCAGAGGCCATCTGTGCCCCACTCCCCTACATCCTCAGTGCAGAGGAGAGCCACAGACAGTTCCCCCTCTAAGCCTTTAATAGCTGCTGCCCAGGAAGCCGCTGTTAGCATAAACATATGGTGCCCGCTAAGCACCTTATTAGTGTACATTACGAGTGGACAAATCACATTAACCCCTCCAAGGTGCCGGGAACAGACTTTCTGCACAGCAGGGGGTGCAAATACGTGTGCTAATTTGAATGAACATATCTGTCCTGAGCACCAGACGCTGGCGGGGTGTAAAGCACCGAGGGGGAGCAGGAAGGGGGTCTGACCCATGGGGGAAACCCGCCAGCCCCTCAGAGGAGCCGGGGCCGAAGCCCTGAGGGTCCTGAGATCCTGGTCCGGGGGTCTGGGCAGGAGGTAATCCCTTCCTTCAATATGACTTGTTTGGTAACGGAGGCGGGGGGCCGGCGGGCGCAGCGCTGTAGAGCCTAATGGTGGCAGCGTCCAAACAGGGTCGGTGAGGACGGCTGACGGAGGGGGAAGGCTGATGAATGTGTGAACGGCCGAGACAGGCCCTGTAGCCGGCAGCTTAAAGCTAAACAGTTAATTACGCTTTATGGACTCTGGAGAGGTTGTCCTGTGAAGGGACGACGTACATAAAACACTCTATTAATCCAGGAGACGGGGGGGCAGGAGGGGAGTTTGCCATCGGAGGCAAAATTGACATTTTTCCGTCTCTGGGGCCGTGTTGCTTTGCAACAAAGCTGCTTTTAATGCACCCGGCCGCGCGCTGAATGGCGCTGAAGGGGCTGAGTTCGCGGCGTCCGCGGCCCTCGCGGTGGAGTTGGCCAAACACGACAGAGCAAACAGCCTTTTCTCACACTCAGCGCCCGGCCCAGTGAACAGAATCAATCAGCCGGACACCCCCAGCTCTGCCCAGTCACAGGAAGAGAGCGCCCAGTACCACCAGGCCTGGGTGGTAAGGAGTGCTGCTCTGTGGATGTTCATGGAGTGTTGAGTCTCAGTGTGTCTTAGTGCTTTGCATCATTTCTTCTCCATCTGCTGCGGATATAGTTTGCTGCCTTGTAGACAGTTGAGGAAATGTTATTTACAGACAGGAGACAAAAAGTCCCTTTCTTCTCGGACTGCTCTGATGTTATTGCAGCTATGTGCTTTCATTTTGTTGTGGTGATAGTTTTGAATTATGGGCTGGGCTCTGTGTGGTTAGTCAAACTTTTAATGAATGTTTCCCGATGAACTGAGCAGTCATCAACAACACGACCAATGAGGGGGAAAAGATCCTCTCATAACACGACTCCATCACGTTCCCCCATGCTCTGGACGTTTCTGCTTTTGCATCGCGGTGGAGAACCACAGTAGGAGAACGCTGTGCTTGTTCAGCTGCTCAGAGCCATCCTGACTTTGACCAACAACTCATTTTGATTCCACAGATTTTTTGGATTACCAGATTTGCAGGACGGCGATTTGTTTACTTGGAAAAAACAATGAAAATAACGTAGTTGAACAACATGGAGCCCTGCTGAGGTGGCTGTTCTGCCGGCCTGAGAACCCTGGTCCGCATTAAGGCTATTTACACAAACATTCACTTCCAGCACTTGTTAAAAACGTTCACCAAAAAGTGAAACAGAGGAAAAGCAGGATTGGAAGAAGAGAAAAAAAACTGGAGCATGACCACATTGTTACGACTCTGCGTTTTAATCATCAATCTAAGATTGTTTTTTTTCTTTGAGTTCATCTGAGGAACCTGGTGTTTAATTTGGCCGGGTTCTGTGTTGCCACTAGACCACGGTCTGGGCCGGCCCTTTAGGACCCTCTGGAAGATTTATGGTGTGCGGGACGAGGCCGCGGTTCTGTTTTCACACTGCTTATCAGAGGCCTTCAGCTGGGCCAGAGTTACACCCCTCATGTGTTCATGCCTCATGTACGCATAACCCCTTCATTCGTACCGTGTTCACACAGAAATACTTTCTTGTACTCAGCTGGGGGGGGGGGGTCCTCCTAATTGCCTGGCGGGGCAGAGACACGTACGGTCCTGTCATCATAACACGTACGGTCCTGACATCCTAACACGTACGGTCCTGACATCATGACATGTACGGTCCTGACATCATAACAAGTACGGTCCTGACATCATAACATGTACGGTCCTGACATCATGACATGTACGGTCCTGATATCATAACACGTACGGTCCTGACATCATGACATGTACGGTCCTGACATCATAACAAGTACGGTCCTGACATCATAACATGTACGGTCCTGACATCATGACATGTACGGTCCTGATATCATAACACGTACGGTCCTGACATCATAACACGTACGGTCCTGACATCATGACATGTACGGTCCTGATATCATAACATGTACGGTCCTGACATCATAACAAGTACGGTCCTGACATCATAACACGTACGGTCCTGACATCATGACATGTACGGTCCTGATATCATAACACGTACGGTCCTGACATCATAACACGTACGGTCCTGACATCATGACATGTACGGTCCTGATATTATAACACGTACGGTCCTGACATCATAACACGTACGGTCCTGACATCATGACATGTACGGTCCTGACATCATAACAAGTACGGTCCTGACATCATAACATGTACGGTCCTGACATCATAACATGTAAGTCGATAAGTCGAGACACGCTAAAAATCAAAGGAGCCGTTCCGGAAACACGACTGCGTCAAAGGAGAGGAACACAAGTGCTGCTGAAAGAAGGAAAGAACAGCCAACAGAAAGAGGGAAAGTAAGAAAGGGCTCCGGTCTTTGAACGAGGGATGGCCATTAAAATTCTTTATCTGCTAAGCGGTCTGAGCTTTGCGTCCCAGAGTGATACAGGGAGCAGCCAAAGGCTGTTTATGAACAGCGTGCTTCTATATAGAGAACGGGAACCACACTGTCTGCAGCAAGTCAACCAGTGATTTACTGTTCACCCAATTAAAGAAATGCAACAAAACGTCTTGCATGTAAATGTCCTGCGTGCAACACGCACACACACACAATCACAGAGGTATTTGCATCATACACCCATCTCAAAACACACTCATGCACACATATCTACAGATTCAAACACAAATTAAAATGCATGTATTAAAAAGCAGCATACATGTGGAGACCCATATGTGCATTAATACACATGCACACGCATGCAGGCACGCACACACACACACACACACACACACACACATACACACACACATACTCGCGCCTGTAAATCTTTATCATTCTATCATTATTGCTATGCTCTAAGAATTATGATAATATCGCTGCATGCTTTCCAGCAGTGTCTCCATAATTCTCCCTATTTCGCTTATCTAAATGCACCTTATAAAACCTCACCACGCCTATTTCTGACACAAAAGACTCTGGGCACCAAAAAAAGTAGTAAAAACGTGCTTAAAAAGTTCTCAAAAAGTACTAAAAAAGTACTGAAGACAAGCCGTGCGATGAGAGCATGGAGCTGGGATGCTCCATCCTCTGTGAGGATTTCTGAAACACTGAAACATCTTCCCCCAACGAGACCACCGTCTCACCCCCGAGGCCATGGACACACAGAGCACCTTCTCCTGAGACTTCCTGGCCCACGGGCAGCCTGCAGAGCTCTGCCTGGCCCACACACAGCCCTACCAGCCTTCTGTACATCTCATCGTTTCTTCCTTGGGGGGGGGGGGTTAGTTGCTAGGCAGCAGTGGACTGATCCAGCAGTTGATCCCAGACGTTTCCCCTTCCCAGTAAGAACAGCCGCTATCTCTTTCTCTCTCTCTCCATCTCCATCTTCCTCCTGCTTTCAGTCTGATTCTCTTCTCTCTCTCTCTCTCAAAACTCTTGCTCTGCCCTAGAAATGATGCCAGTAACTTGTTCTCTCTTCCTCTCTGTCTCTCTATCGCTCTTAACTGCTCTATCCCTCAGAAAGGCAGCCAGTAACTTTCCACTGGGTCTCAGAGTAACCAACGTTTCCTGTGTCTGATCTCCTAGCTCCACCAGAGTTCTAAAAACACCCTAACACAGTAAAACAGTAAAACACCTTTACCAAGCTGGCCTGTGTTCACGTTTTCTAATAATTACCAAAGTGAGCCAAAACTCTGCTGTTTTCTTGCCCTGCTGTGCCAGAAACCATTAGGAGAACTATTTCATGACAGAATTCAATCACCACAGGCCGGCTCGGGGCCTGAAAGCTGGACGCACACTTCGATGAATGACTTGACACTCATCAGAAAGCCTGCGTGGCCCTGGAGGCCAGCCAAATCATTCCTGAATGATTCTACCATTTTTCATGGAAAAAGAAGAGAAGGCTTTAAATGACCCAAGCACATCTGTGGGATCATAAGTCACGTAGCACTCACTGCGTAAGCACAGAATTAGCCCTGGTACTGATGCTACCCATACTAAAGCGCTTATCGGGCATACAGTCATAGGACAGAATTAGCTCCCGTGCAGATGCTAAAGTGCTTATAGGGAATACAGTCACATGACATGTGTTTTACATGTGTGAACGGTAAACTACAAAATCTAATTAGGCCATTACGGACAGCGACTCCAGAACCGCTTGACTAACTTAAAACGGAAGAAAGCAAATTAAGAACTCGACATGACCTTGAGACATGTTTTCTGTCTTTCTTCCCTTCTGAACTGAAACCTTCTTCAGTGTACCGAGAGTGTGAAAACATCTGACTTGTGCTCTTACAGTGCTAAGACCATTGACTTTTCATGTGATAACAATACTTACATGTTCTTTTATTGTGTTAGGAAAGCTGCCATGCGCTTTCATTGTGTTAACAAAACTGACATGCGCTTTATTTGTTTTAAGAAGACATACATGTGCTTCTATTGTGTTAAGAAGACAGAGTTGCGCTTTCATTGTGTCAAGCGTGGGGCCTGTGGTGGGACAAGGGGAGTGTTGCTAGGCTGTGGGGTGAGGGAACCTGCTCCACCTCCTTTGTGCCTGGATGTTTGTGAGGTCTGATCTGCTGGTCCTCCTCACAGTGCTAGAAGATGCTGTCAACACATCCAGGAATGGTTTCTTTTCCTGAGCTAACCATGAGTTCCCCGGGAAGCCACCAGAAGGATCCAGAATCATAATAAGCATGTTGGCATATCGCTGGGCCTCCACCAGATGACGTACATCTCGGCAAGTTTATAAAAACAGTTTAAGATGCGACACAAGCGTCTGGGCCATCCATCACCATCCACGTTTAATTACTCGTGATCGTCTGATTACCAGAACACTGGCCCGCAGAGAATGAGAATTACCCCTTAGGGCCTGAACCATATATGGTGAACCAGAGGGGAACCAGAGGGGAACCCATCAGGAACTAACTCTCCATGCAGGAGAACACGAGGCTGGTGACATCATCACGCCATCTCAAACACAAACACCCGCCACTGTGGACCGAGAGCTTCTGGAGCATGCCTCACTGCGTCCTGTGCCTGTGTGTGTGTGTGTGTGTGTGTGTGTGTGTGTGTGTGTGTGTGTGTGTGCGTGTTTGTGTGCGTGTGTGTGTGTGTGTTTGTGTGTGTCTGTGTGTGTGTGTGTGTGTGTGTGTGTGTGTGTGTGTGTGTGTGTGTGTGTGCGTGTTTGTGTGCGTGTGTGTGTGTGTGTGTGTGTGTGTCTGTGTGTGTGTGTGTGTGTGTGTGTGTGTGTGCGTGTTTGTGGGCGTGTGTGTGTGTGTGTGTGTGTGTGTGTCTGTGTGTGTGTGTGTGTGTGTGTGTGTGCGTGTGTGTGTGTGTGTGTCTGTGTGCGTGTGTGTGTGTGTGTGTGTGTGCATGCGTGTTTTGTGTGTGTGTATGTGTGTGTGTGTCTGTGTGCATGTGTGTGTGTGTGTGTGTGTGTGTGTGTGTGTGTATGTATGTGCATGCGTGTGTTTGTGTGTGTGTGTTTGTGTGTGTGTCTGTGCGTGCATGCATGCGTGTTTGTGTGTGTGTGTGCATGTTTGTGTGCGTGTGTGTGTGTGTGTGTGTGTGTGTGTGTGTGTGTGTGTGTGTGTGTATGTCTGTGTGTGTGTGCGTGCATGCATGCATTTGTGTTTGTGTGTGCGCTCAGTCAAAAATACACAGCGTGGTGGACAGTCACATGGTCAGTCCAGGAATGAGCGCTGGCCTCCAGGCTGCCAGTGGTGCCAGAGTCTCACAGGGGACCGTATACTTAGCGGGGCCAGCATGTGATTTAAAGTTCTCCCGGCGACGCATATACTCCTGTAAACTGCACATTAGCTGGCCTGCGTGCAACAACACGGGGCCCTTTGATGCTGCTATAAGGGGCCCCGCCACGGAGCCCAAACAAACACTGGGCCGCAGCACAGGAATTCAGGAGGACAGGTCAGCGGCACCCGCAATGTTAGCAGAACTCCTCATGTTTAGGTTCTCCAGCCACAAAAACACAGAGGGAGCGGCTGCTGCTGTGTGTCCACAGCAGACCCTGGACATACAGCCTATAAATATCTGCCTCTGTGTGCCTGTGATGGGACTCTAACGTCTGGGTCCAGGCCACAGCTTTGAAGCGTCCGTCAACCTGCCACTAGGTTCCCCTCACACCACTAGGTTCCCCTCACACCGCTACGTTCCCCTCAAACCACTACCTTCCCCTCACACCACTACGTTCCCCTCAGACCACTACGTTCCCCTCACACCACTACGTTCCCCTCACACCGCTATGTTCCCCTCACAATGCTACGTTCCCCTCACACTGCTACGTTCCCCTCACACCACTACGTTCCCCTCAGACCGCTACGTTCCCCTCACACCGCTACGTTCCTCTCAAACCACTACGTTCCCCTCCTGGCACTACGTTCCCCTCACACAACTACCTTCCGCTCACACCACTACGTTCCCCTCACACCGCTACGTTCCCATCACACCACTAACTTCCCCTCACACCGCTACGTTCCCCTCACACCAATAGCTTCCTGGCACTATGTTCCCCTCACAACACTATGTTCCCCTCACACCACTACGTTCCCCTCACAACACTATGTTCCCCTCACACCACTAGCTTCCTGGCACTATGTTCCCCTCACAACACTATGTTCCCCTCACACCACTAGCTTCCTGGCACTATGTTCCCCTCCCGGCACCAGGTTCCCCTCCCGATGCTGAGCGTTCCCCACATGGTGCCGGACTCACCTGAGTCGGTGGCGGTGACCAGCAGGACATATCTCTCCTGGGCCTCACGGTCCAGCGTCTGGGTCAGACTCAGCTGGCCACCGGAAGACAGGCTGAAGGCCGCGTTGTTGTTTCCGCCACTCAGCATGTAGCTTAGCTGGCCGTTAGCGCCCTGGTCATCGTCGCGGGCAACCACCTGCAACACATCAACACGGAGCACGTGAGCTCGTAAATATTATCTTCTATTGTTTACAGAGGAGATAATGGGTGAAGTCTCTTCATCAGAGTCTCTTCATCAGAGTGGGGCTCCTCTGAAGCATACAGCCATTAGTGGGTCCATTATTTCACCTGCAGGTGTGATTAGTCACTTGTGATGTCATAAAGGTGACAGACATTGTGTGTAATGGTGAATCAATACAACACCAGGTGAAGGAGCCCTTTAAACCTGCAGGTCTCAGTTCCTCATGTTTATAGAAAGCAGAGACTGGGCTGAGAAATTACGAAAATGACAGACATAATCTGGTGGTCTCATGCCAAACTCATCCAGTCTAAGGCATTCCTCGCCCACACACAAAAACACACGCATGCACGCACGCACGCACGCACACACACACCAGAACTGGCCATCTAAACCTTTTCCGTGGGCCCCAGAGAACCACAGTCCAGATCTATGTGCTTCTGGACCCAGAGAGCTGGACCAGGTCCCACTCAGCTGAAGTCTCATTTCCTCATGAGGAACCAGAGCTGAAGACAAGTGGTCTCGCTTCAGGACCAAACTCCTGAGCTTTGTAATGTATTCTTTGTTTTGTAATGATAGTAATGTAGTTAAGGGCCGAATGCCCCCTAAACTGTAATTCAACAAACTTTTTTTTTTGTCATTTAATCATATTCTTAAACTTCTTTAATTGACTCGAACAAATTGCAATAATGTGCCTTTGTGTTTTTGTTTCAGTGACATATTCATCCACTAATAAAAGCGAACAAAAGCTATCTGTACAATCTGAAGAATCTGTACAGCACTTGGAGCAAGTGGTGTTTGAATGATCCATAACATGAACATCAGGAAACCATCCTTCACTGAGAACAGCAGATGAACTGATGAGGAGCATGTGGGCTGACCTGCAGGATGTTCCGTGGCAGGTTCCCCAGGTTCTCCAGCACTGTGACCGTGTATGGGGAGAGCTGGAACACAGGCGGGCAGTCGTTCACGTCCAGCAGCACTATGTTGACGGCGGCGCGGTCCATCCGGGGGCTGCTGCCGCGGTCCGAGGCCTGGACCGCCAGCGAGTAGGAGGCCCGCGCTTCACGGTCCAGACGCTTGGCCACGGAGATCATCCCTGTCACCGAGTCGATGCGGAACTCCGCATTGGCGTTGCCGCCGGCGATGGAGAAGCGGATGTGGCCGTTGGTGCCGTGGTCGGCGTCGCTGGCGAACACCTGCAGGACGTCGGAGCCGGTCAGAGTGTCCTCCTGGATCTCCACGTCGTAGATGTTCTGGGAGAAGCTGGGCGTGTTGTCGTTCACATCCAGCACCATCATGGTCACGTCCATGGTGGAGGACAGGGAGGGCGTGCCCTTGTCCGTGGCCACCACTGTCAGCGTGTAGTTGGCGAGCTCCTCTCGGTCCAGCTCCCCCACCAGCCGCACGTCTCCATCCACCGTGTCGATGCTGAACTTGTTCCCGAACGGCCCAGCCAGCGAGTACTCCACATAGCTGTTGGGCCCGCTGTCGGCGTCGGCGGCCTTGGCTGTGAACACCACGGTGTCCACGGGAGTGTTCTCCTGCAGGTAGGTCACCCGCTGGGACGTGAAGATGGGCGGGCAGTCGTTGACGTCCAGGAGGATGACGGACACCTGGGCGGTGCTGGTGAAGCGGGCCATGGGGGGCGGGGCCAGGTCATGGACGGTGACCACCAGGTTGTAGAAGGACTGGGTCTCACGGTCCAGCGGACTCCTGGTGTGGAGGACCCCATCCTTGGAGATGTTGAAGGTCCCCTGGGGGTCGCCTGAGGCCACGCTGTAGGAGAGCTGGGCGTTCATTCCTGGGGGGGAACCAAGACTCATTTCTCATCTCACCGCTTTGCAAAGGGTTGCAGATGACATGCATGCACGCAAGACTTGTTTATTGTCTAATTTTAGGTGAAATGGAACAAAATGAATTGAATCATTGGAGGAAGGAAGTAGTTAAGGTGTCCCTGAATAAACAATGACCCCCGAAAACAAGCAGTGGTCCTCTGCAGCTAGACGCGGCGGTGTGCTCCACTGCACGGTTTCCTCTTTCATTGTTCCAAACATGAATTCACAACCTTTTATTGTCAATGTTCATTTCCACAAATTGTTTGCATAAAAACATCTGCCAGTCCTCGTCCTATGGCGAATGTGTTTGCTCAGTAAGACAGCTCGTTATCAACAGAAAAAAACGACCACCAAAGCTACATCCTTAAGTGATAACACTGCCTGGTGATAACACTGCCTGGACACTTGTGGAAAATCCCTCCCAAGTCAGAACACTGACTTGTAAGAAGTCTGTACTCTGAACTCTGCCGAATGACCCAAACCAGTAAACGCCCGCTGTAATCGTCTGCCTCTCTGACCCGGATCAAAGCCTTCTCTAATTGAGCGCCTCTAATTCGACTCCGTGAGGGCATCCACCAGGAGGTGTCCTTCCCACAGCGTCCTGTGTTTAGGGACAACAGGTACTCCGTCATCAGAGAGACTGGCGGAGGTCAGAGGTCAAGGCTTAGGAAGCACGAACAATGGACCTGTTTTGTTTTGACAGGCAGCAGGGGTGAGTGTATTGGCCGGGGGTCAGATACTGTGGATGGCCCAGGAGTCTCTGCTGGGTGAGGGTCACAGTGAGCATCCTGCCTGGACTGGGTACAGCAGTAGTAGGAGCACTGCTATGTTAGAATACCACCACAGTTCTGTTTTACTGCCCTGGAGAACTGCTGGAAACAATGGAAGCGTTCTCTCTCTGTCATATTTACTTTCTCTTTATTTTCTCTACGCTCTGTAATATTTACTTCAATTCACTAAAAACTTGATTGATTTCAGACTGTCTGTCATGACTTTCTAAAGATGGTATTTTTTATATTTTTCTTTTTCTTTTAAAAAAACTTCCTTCATTGTTTTCACTAATACAGTCTTCAGACTAAATTATACTTTACACTGTAGATTTATTCCTGTGCTATTTGGAGCCCAGCGTCAGGACGCTGCAGCAGCAGCAGTAGCAGTCATGGTACTAGTACTGGTAATGGTACCAGTACAGTACTAGTACCAGTCCTCCCCAGTGTCGCCACATACCATCGTCAGCGTCTGTGGCGGCCAGTGTCAGGATGCTGGCGCCGGCCGGCAGGCTCTCCGACACGGAGCGGCTGTAGGCTGAGGCATTGAAGACGGGCGCGTTGTCGTTGACGTCCAGCACGTTGAAGTACACGCGCACGCCGCTGGCCTGGCCGCCGCCGTCTCGCGCCCGCGCCGTCAGCACGTAGAAGCGCTGCGTCTCGTAGTCCAGCGGCCGCGTGACATTGAAGACCCCCGTCACCGGGTTCAGCAGGAAGGTGTCGTCCTCCGCGTCCTCCTCCTCCAGGGAGTACGTCACCTCGCCGTTGGATCCCGCGTCCGAGTCGCTCGCCAAGATGGCCGCCACGATGGAGCCTGGGAGGGAGGGAACCGGTGGGCGGGGGGAGAGAGAGAGGCGAGGAAGAAGACAGATGAGATGGGAGGACAGGGAGATAGGCAGGAGGAAACACAGGCAGACAGACAGACAAAACAGATTCAATAATAACATAACAAAAACATTTTAGTGTTCTTAACCATTCAAATAAAACCAAAACATCTAAGAGCTCATTGGCCCATGTGACGCACCCTCTGCATTGACCTACCGGGCGCCATGTCTTCCGGGATGTCGAAGGAGTACCCCACGCGGGAGAAGCGTGGGGCATGGTCATTGACGTCGCTGATGGTGATGTTCAGCCTCATGTCGGATGACTGCCGCCCGTCATCGGCGCGCACCAGCAGGGAGTACTCGGAGCGCCGCTCGCGGTCCAGCCTCCGGGTGGCCAGGAGGTCCCCGGACTCCGGGTCCACGCGGAAGCTGTCGTCAGCGCCGCTGATGATGGTGTACGTGACCAGGGCGTTGGGCCCCTGGGAACGCCACCAGAGGGAACGTGTGTAAATAAACGGGGCTCCTTTTGTGACACGCGATACCTGCCACTCGGGCAGGCGGCCTCGCCGCCGACCACACCTCAAACATCTTCTAGCCGAGTCATGCCAGCGTGTTTACGCAGCGTGGCCAGGGCGCTAACAGAGGGCCGTCATGTGGACCCCGTTGTTTGTCTCGTTTACATGGTCATTGTTTCACGGTGACTCTTGGTGACCAGAACCGAACCTTACATCAATATTTGTGGATTTGTCAAGCAGGGCGGGTTCAGCTCCTGCTCTGGGACAGACGGGGAAGCCCGCACACAAGAAAAGATTCTGGGCCATTCTGTCAGATCTTCAGACCTTCTCAAGCCGCAGGACGGACGACATTGCAACGAAAACATGAGAACATGAGAACCTGGACCTCAAACGGTCTCCTGGAAACAAATCCTCTGAGCCCAAGGAGCTACTGAACCAGCACTGGGGAACAGTTCAGAAACACATTGATTTATTTTACCTTATCTTATATATGTTATTTTAAATACATTTAACATAGATCAATCCCTTAGAAATGAGTGTGTCAACAGAAAATATTACAATAATTGTGAAAGTATATATATAGTAGAGTATATCTATCTATCTATCTATCTATCTATCTATCTATCTATCTATCTATCTATCTATCTATATACAAACATAATGTAGTAGTGTGTAAATGTAGTAACCTGGGACTGAACATAGCACATGGCTGTGTCAAAACCATTTAGAGAGTATTCATTTTTCCTGCTCTATTATTGATCATTAAAGACGGATCAGAACTCCACAGAACTCCTCTTTGTGAACGCACCATAAAGAGTTAGAAAGGCTTTCAAAGACTGGCTGTCCCCTGGCTTCACCCCCTTTGTAACCCCAAATCTGCCACCCCAGGTTTCATACAGGGTGGAATAATGCGTCACCAGGCTTTTAGGGAGGACGTCTGGTCAGGAGAGAGAGACTTGAATGGCCAGTTTTCCCATGAGACTGCCTCTTAGTCTTTGAACTCGAAGGGCTGATAGAGTTGCTCTATAAACTTGGCTAATAGGTCCCTGGGCAGCGTGAATGTGTCCGGGCGTCAGGACACATGTGATGGCTTTAGCTGCGGCTCTGGAACCAGACTGGAGCTCTGAGCGCCGCCTGACAACCGAATAAAAACCCTGCGACAAAGTCGCTGACATTTCCGTTTGTGTGATGCACAATGAGCCAGACCGCTCCTCCAGTGTCCGCTCCGAGACGGCGGCCTGAGACAGCGCCACAGAAGAGACATCAAAGCTGCGGTCCATTCAGGCCGGATGAAGAGGAGGCTCTGATTACCGCGTGTTAGCGGCGATGCTAACAGAGAGCCTTTCACCTAAGCCTCATGTCTGCGAGGGCTTCTGAACCGCGGCCGGGCCGGGCTGCATCACAGCCCAATTCAGGACCTGTCAGCTTCACATGGGAGCCGTGTGGGTGGAGGTGGTGGAGGTGGAGGTGGAGGTGGTGGAGGTGGTGGTGGCTCCCATAAAAAAAGACCTTGACCAGAAATACATTCATGTTATTAATAGGAACTCTGCGTTGGGTGGATGTTATTATTCATGAGCCCCCTCGCTACGCCTGTTGATGTTATGAGCAGTAAAACAAGCGTGAAGATTTACGTGTGGAAAGAAGAAAAATAAAGAAATCCTGGTGAGCGGCGGAACATGAGATCACCATTGGCAACTGACCAAAGGATATCGCCATGGTTACTGTGATGATGAACCCAGCACTCAAGTTCCAGGCGCTGGCATTCACCGGGCTGGGCAACGCTGGCCTAGTTAACCGGTAGAAACATAACTAACGCAGGAAGGTGAGTTATCCTGACATACTGCTGACACTGAGACAGCCACTTGGTGCCATCATTAAGGGTTTACATTCACAATAAAACTCGAACAAGGCAATGCATGAAATGCCATCCCAACTTAAATGACATTTGGTGGACGTCAGCGGGCCTCTGACGCGGGAACCCGGCAGTTGTTACCACACTGACTCGTTCATCAGCAGCTTCCCAGAGTCTGCTCTCTGTCGGGACAGTTACCACTCTGTGTCACTTTAACCTTCTCTGGCTTATTGAGTTACCAGAGGCTCGGGGTGGGGGGGGGGGGGGGGGGGGGGGCTCATCTGAGGGCCCCGCTGTCATCAATCAGCTCTCCAGGTCTGGCAATCCCATCAGCCACCTGGGCCCAGGGAGTCTACCACTCACAATTATTTTTCTGATATGGTCCCCAATGTTTGTGTGTGTGTGTGTGTGTGTGTGTGTGTGTGGGGGGGGGGGGGGGGCGGAGAACAGCATGTCCACTCTGACACGCTTACACCCGTAAGCACACACACACACACACACACACACACAGACCCGTAAACACACACACACATAAACACGCACACACACACACCTGTAAACACACATTTACATTTACATTTAGAGCATTTAGCAGAGCATTTAGACAAAGCGACTTACAAAGAGCATTTGTCATAAGAAGGTGAACCACTTCATTGCTGCTAATACAGTAAGAAAGTCATCATAACACAAACACACACACACACACACACACACACGTAAACACACACACACACACTCGTGAACACACACGGACGTCAACACACTGTGTGGGCGTTGTCACTTATTTCTTTCTCCTGATACCGCACTTTCTGCCAGTCACACACACACACACACACACACACACACACACACACACACACACACACTCACACATACTTGCACTCACTAAAAGCCCATATGTGTGCTCTTGAGGTCACTGTTATCCTGACCTTGCCGTGACTGTTTAAGACTTCAACATCATCAAAAGGCATGCAGGTTTGTTGAAAAGAGGCGGGAAGAAATTGACCAATCACACAGCAGTGTTAGGATGCGGGGGGGCGGTGCTCGGCTCCAGACCAGAGCAGAAGGAAACTCATTCAGTACCCCAGTGGATTCTGGGAGCAGGCGGCGGCCGGAGGTGTGAACCAGACCGCCGGCAGGGAGATCAACTTCCTGTACGTCCGCCCAGCTCAGCCAATCAAAACACAGGATAATGGAAACGAGGAACCCCTTGGGGGACTTTGTCTTGACAACCATGTCCTAAATACTGTCTTGTGCAACTCACTTCATTAAATGCCATTTCTAGAGCTACTTTTGCTGTATGTTCTGCCGTGACACTTGCGTTCCGGTAGCCTGAATGAATAAAGTCCAACCTCTTCTTATCTGGGTCTGATGTTGGAGGACAGTTGGTACAGCTCTTCGCTGTTTGATATGTTGTGATGTAGCTGACCCTGCTGGCTGTGGTTGTGTTTCCCAGAGCTACTGCACACTTGTTTCTGGTCGTGCAGGAGTTAGATTTCTAGTTGCTCCATCAATTGTCTTAAACTTAAGATTGTCCTCAGCCTCAGGATACATCACGTACACAGAAGCATCTGCTAAATTAGTAAATTCAGTGAGGGTACATGAGGTACAGCTTAAAAAGAAGCTCTTTGTTTGAGTGGGCAGACTGCAAATAAAATATGTTCTTCATACCAAAACCCAAAACAATCCAAACAAGCACCACACCTCGAAATGAAGGCTACATTTAACAGCCCCGTCATGCACTGGTTCTGGCTGTCGCCCCTGGAACACATTTCTGTTTAATTTTGAGGCTAATCTCACACTTGGAGAACTCTCCTTAACACCCAATGTTCTATTTTGCTTCATTTGGAAAGGCTTTACCTGCGACATACTTTCCAGATCATGTCAGAATGCTCATTAAGGAAACCGCCCCAGTTCTGTCCGAGAGCACCAAAGGCAGCGCATTACTGGGGCCGGGTGGGAAACAAAGCAGCGAGACGCCCAGCGTAGATCACCACAACGGAGAGCAGTGTTTAGTTGATTTTTCCCTTTTAACCCTTAAAGGAAGCTGTCCTTCTCCAGGAAGGAAACGGGTGTAGCAAACCGATGTGATGCAGCAGTCTTAAAGCCTTTACACACAAGCCCCACATGTGAGGCTGCGAGGCCGGTCATGATGTCTGCATCCACAGCCGGGCTCGCCTGCGTCTCCATGTGGCCCAACACATGTTGGCTTCTTCTTACTCCATCTCAGGGCGCCGGGCCATCGCTAGGCTCAGCGTCAGCGCAACCCGGGCTTCCTGCATGAGGATGTGGGCAGAGCACTGGCTGGCCTTGTATCTGGCTCAGAGAAGGAGCTGCAGCACAGGCTCCCATTTAGCAACCTATTCATGGTAGTGCAGAAGTTTGGCAAAAGCTTCTCCAGAACCTGTAATTCCTAAACGACGGCAGTATATTTTAGTGATTCAATTTCTCTTTCTCTTCGCATCAACCGACATTTTTTGTCTCGCTCGCAAAAATAGGCTGTAGAGCCTGAAATTCAACTGGATTTTTTAATTAAACTGTTTGAGGTCTAGCTTTAGACGGTGAGTCTCGCTTGCCGGCTGAGCGCAGTGTTTTCATCGCGCCAGGGGAGGAGGGGAGTGACAGTAGGGCTGTGCCGCTTGATTTCTAAACCATATGCTGAACCTTTCTGATCAAAGCCCTCAAAGTTCTCAAAGTTCTCAAAGCTCTAGAAGTTCCCTCGCAAAGAAGGAAATAAATACTCAGACTGTGTCCGCGGGATCGCGTATTGAAAACAAGGACCTGCCTCCGGTTCTGACATTTACAGTCCATACAGACGTCAGATAAAAGCCCGCCAGGCCCGGCCGCGGATAACTTTCTCATGGTTAGTCCACCCTGCTCTCGGATCACGGCTGAGGGAACAGCTGTGCAATAAAAGTAGTGTGGCCTCATAAGTTCATGTTAAATCTGAGCCTTTTATTCCCCCTCTCGCCCTAATCTCTGTCTCCTCCATGAGTTTCCACTCCCGTCCATTGTGTCCTTTGGCGAGGTGAGCGACCTCGGTGCCGTGGCGCTTGGCGAGGCCGGGGGTGTCAGCTTCTCGCTCGCCGTAGGATTTAATGTCCACAATCTGCGTGGAGCAGCGAAAAGATGGAGGCTTTTGCTAATTGAGGCCGATGCCAGTGATGTAACGGCAACTCCAGTGGCCGCAGAGGGACTATCAGGGCGTCAGATGGGGAAACAGATCGCTGAGCGAGCCTGGCTTTGTGGCCCGCACTCTCTACCCTGTGCTGGCTTAGGTGTCAGGAGGACATGGAGGTGGTTAGCAGGATTTCTGCTAACGTTCATGCGAGTGTGAGAAAGAGAGACGGGAGGATGGGAGAAAGGAGATACCGGGCCATGGGGTCATGAAGGGCAGACTAACATTGTCGTTTCTTGCTCGGTGGTATTGGTAGACATGCCGCCGGATTATTTCACTTTCAAAGTCACCTCCTGATGATGCAGTGGGAAACTTTTTTTCTGGCCTTGCAAGCTCTTATTGTTTTACACCCAGCTAATCCTGCATCTTTACAGTGTCACAAGATAGCCTTACCTTCAGAAACCTTCAAATAAGGCATTGTCTTGCATATTTTGGATATACTGTATACATGATCATGTAACACATGTGGTATGTCTTTTGATCCATAGAGTTTCATAAGGTTTGAAAAAGGGTAAAGGGGCATTTAGCAGACGCTTTTGTCCAAAGCTACTAGTCCAAGCTAATCAGTACATTTGTGGGGTTCGACATGTGGACGGTTGGAGGTAGGGCATCAAACCGCCGACCCTACAGTTAGTGGACGACCCGCTCTGTCCACCCGCTCTACCCACTGAGCAACTGCTGCCCCAAAAGATGCCTGTATCCTTTTAACTCTATGCGCGGCATAAGTTAAAAGCACGGTGACAGCCTCTACCTCGTCTGCGTCCGTGGCGCTCAGCTGCAGGATCCTGAAGCCGTCTCCGATGTTCTCCTCCACGGTCAGGTCCAGAACATCGTTGGGGAAAATTGGAGGATTGTCGTTGACATCCTGCAGAGTGATCTCCACCTGCAGGAGAACAGCAAGTACAAACATGAAGTACAATACTTCATGTTCATCATCATCATGTCCGTTTTGTCTTTGTGCTGACTCAAATTACAATTATTTTCTCTGACTTGGATTAGAAACTTGGATTGCTGTAAAGGGTAAAGGGGCATTTAGCAGACGCTTTTTGTCCAAAGCGACCTACAATCAGTACATTTGTGGGGTTTGATATGTGGCTAGTTGGAGGAAAGGGATCAAGAAAATCGAACCGCCGACCCTACGGTTAGTGGATGACCCGCTCTGTCCACCCGCTCTACCCACTGAGCTACTGCCACCCCATTGTTGTTCATGTTGTTCATGTTCCACACCATGAGTGGGTGTGGAACTACGAGACATTCCCTGTCCCTTTGTTCCCACCGCTCAGCGGAGTCACATTCATTCAGTCCATTTGGTTTAATTAGCCGCACACAAGTTTACAACAACTATTTCCTTCAGGCACCACAGCAAACTTGATAGATGGTCAACGTAGATAAGCATCTAGGAGCACATTGCTTCACTGCTGAAGGCTAACTGGCTAGATACCACCAGATACCACCAGATACCTCCAGATACTCCATGAGATGTTGTTTCACTTGGCCGAAGCCCACAGAGGTGAGCAACAGGAGAGACATGATGAACTGATGCTAATGTCAGGGCCAGTGAGAGTGAAGCGGTCCCTTTACCGGTGTCAAGTGTTCTAGTCTAGCCCACATGATATTGCATTACCACTCATATTCCAACCCCCCCACCTCCACCCTCCTACTGGCAGCATCTGTGGAACGCTCACGAGAGAATCACGAGAGTTTCACCTCATCAGCCTTTCGATTCCATAAATACGGAAAAGTTGTGTTCCGGATTTCCCAGAATTGAAAGTCCATGAAAGTCAGAGGTGATTACGATGTGCTTGGTCTGACCCAGTTGAGGGAGTCGCCCTGCCGCTCCAGGCTTCAAAAGGAAGCGGGCGAAAGAACAGCTGCCCCAGTGCCGCAAGGGCCGATCCACGTTCACAAAAGAGGGTGCTTTTTGAACGGATGTTGGTCTCTCTTTAAAGCCCTGGAGGGGTAGACAATGGGTCCCGGGCCATGGGACCACCAGGGACGTGGGGACCAGGCAGGGTGTCGCGATGGGGTGGAGGTTGGTGGTGGATACAGCAGGCCATTCATACCATGAAGGATGGGGACCATGGGGGTGGGGGAGGGTAGTGGTGGGACAGACCTCACATGTCCCAGCAAATCCACTTTGCAGGATCTCCTCCATTTTAAACTGGTTTTCCTTTCAGGAGCTAAGTTCATTAAAGACAGGCCAGTAGGACATGTCTGCTGGGTGGAGAATGGGCCCGGCAGATCGCTGAATGAATGAAGTCGGCCCCTAAGCAGATAATTGGAGGTTGGAAGCGGGGTTTGTGCTAATGTGCTCGTTCTCATGCGTCGGCACGAACAACATCAGCATCAGCTTGGTCTAATTGTATGATTGAAACATTCTCCGCTGATCATCTGGTCTGACCTACATTCATAGAGCCGGCTCCCCGGAGGGCCAGAGGAGGATGGTGTGTACCCGGCCGGCGCTCAGACGAAGCCGGCCGGCCGTGGCGGTCCAGGGGCTGGCCGGCTTACGCACCCGCCGCGTCTGGGGAGGCGGCGGCGGCGGCGGTGGAGTTTTGCGTAAACAGGCGGAGATGGCAGCAGCCCGGAGACGCACAGCACAGTCAACAAACAATGAATATTTATTTCCAACCCCGCGTCCCCTTGATGTGTAAATAATGCAAGGCCCACTTCTGAGGAGAAGTGAACTCAGAACTAATTAGGGCAGAAGTGCAGTTTTTAGAAATAATTACGCCATTTCCCATGATCCCGCGGGACAGGCGCGATATCAAAGAGCCGAGTGAAATATTCATGGCAGGAAGAGGAAGTGAGGTGGGAGGAAGCTCCCTGTGTTCAGTCGCCTGGCTTCCTGGGCGCCAGCGCGGGGGCCAGGAGGCCTCTGGTAGGCAGGTGAAACACATTAGTTTACACAGTAAAAGATAGGATTTCAATTCACTACTGTTTCAGGTTGCAGCTGCTGCCGGCCGTGGTGCCTGGACTCTATTATTTATAGGTCGGTATGAATGATTCACGCGTCAAACCGTTCCCGAGCTTCGTCCGTGATGATACCTTTAAGCGGCGCAAATAACTTGAGTGTAAGATTGACAGGGGGCTGAATACGGAGCTATGATGAATTCATCCGGTCGGGGGGAATTCTCAGGGGAACCCGATACCCGCTTGGAAGCAGAGGACGGACCGCTGCTGACTGTCGTGGAATCTGGTCCCCACGCCACTCCAAACATTTCATCTGAAACCATCGAGCCAGTCTGTCCAATCCAATTAGCTGCTGGAATGACTCCCCCCCCCCAAAGACAATCAATGTTTCACAGTGTTTACACACTCAGGCACGGGAAGAGTAACTGAACACAAAGTGACCCGAAAGAAGGAAAAGGAAAGTAGACTGACGGCATGCAGGAAGTGGAGGGAAGGTAGCGAACGCTAATGACTTCCACATCCCTGGACCCCGCAGACCGTCTGCAGAGTGGAGTCTCACCGCATGAAGTTATCACCGTGCAGACAGCACCCACTGGCTATATAGGCTGCTCATATTTTTGTAATTATCAAGCTGGATTTTTTTTCCCCTTCCTTTACCAACCTTAGGAGAAACTGGTTAATTAAGCGGAATCTGATGTTGATTACAGACAAAGATTAGAGTCCTCCGGTAAACCATTACCCCAGCAAGTGCAGTGCAGTGGCCACTGGAGCCGCTTGCATTGGCTCAATTAGCATGCCGCTAACCTTGCCCGGACGAGCCACTGATGACCTCACAGCACCGCTGATGCAACAGTTGGCCGTTGGGGCTGAGATCATGGGTTATAAAACGTGAGCAGGGTGCGCCTCTCGCAGGAAATAATCACTTCAAAATGATTGCGTGTCTCATTATATTCAGTTGACGAGTCAGGGGTCAGGGGTCGCAGGAGGAAGCGAAGACTTCCAACTTCTCGTTCGCAGAGATCAAATGATTCTGCATTGCGTCATCACTGCTAACCGACTCTCTGGGTCGCCCTCGCGACCCTAATTTGGATCTAATGTGTGAAAACCTGGAATCAGGAATCTGTCCTACATTAAGCACTTCATTACACAGGATCCCCAGAACAAACACGCACATCTAAAGGAAATGATTCAGGACTTGGACTCGTCTGAATAACAAAGGAATGACCAAACAAAGGAAGGTTTCTTTTGCCAGAAATCCCAGTTCATACTAAAGCTTTTAGAATGTGCCAATCGATTAATACAGAGATGAGAACACAGAAACATCAAGAATAAAACACCACAAAATCATCACAAAATGATTATCGTCTATACTAACATGTGTCCCAATGTGTTGCGTGAACTCAAAGGTATCCGAGTTTGGAATCGAAGACTGGAGAAGGCTGGCACTAACAATTCAAAGTACTTTACCAGCAGAAAAAAAGTTTAAGGTCTGTGGCTGCTGTGTTCTCAACAGGAGGGGAAATCACCTCGGAGCTTTCTCAGATCTCACCACTTAGCAATGGATGGAAAGGTCACATCCCTGCCAGCCAGCAAGCCCAAGACCTTCGTCAGATGTCAGAGGTCAGCAACGTCACAGCAGGTAACCAGCGTCGCCGTCTCCATCTCCCTGACAACAAGGCCCCTCCCCTCCCTCTGCTCCAAGCTCCTCTGCGTCTTGGAAATCCATCGTGTCCCTGATGATGGGTCCGGGTTGGGCTCTGGGCCTGGCCACCCTCTCCACCCGCCCCAGGAAGGGATTAGCATCTGTCTAGAGAGACCCAGATCGAGCTGTGAAGGGTCCTGATGGATAAACCGTCTGCTGAGATCTCTGCAAGCCTCTAATGACCACCATTCACAGAGAAAGCAGTGATTTTTTAGTGACTGCAGCCTCTGGAACAGCAAGATGAACAGAGAGCATCACAGACCCTTTCAGATCAGCTTCCCTCTAATCACTTAATGTGGAGTTTACTTTGTCTCATGTATTTCTGTGAATGTGTTGTACTGTAACTTGTTAAGCACTTTGTATTGCTGTTTTAAACAAGAGGCGCTCTATGAAGCAAGTTTAATGTGAGCCTCCCAGACACCAGTCTCTCACCTACTCCTGTCAACCCCTCACAGCTCTGACATGGTGACAGAAGCTCTGTCTCCAGATTGACGAGGACGTTAAATGAACAGCGGGTCTGCGGGGTCAAGCAGGGCAAGTATCATAAGCCTCGCCTTTCAACAACAAGGAGGAAGGAGGAAGGGAGGAGGAAGGAGGAAGGGAGGAGGAAGGAGGAAGGGAGGGGGAAGGAGGTGGGCACCACGAGGGGACGTGTCCCACTGCTGGGTCCTCTTCAGGTCCACTTCTTTAATCACAGGAGCAATCAGGAGCAGCACGATTTCGTCAGCCAAACGCCAGGCCGGAGACAGACACGCACAGACACACCAGAGACAGACACGCACGCACACGCCAGAAACAGACACACACACACCAGAGACAGAGACGCACGCACACGCCAGAAACAGATACACACACACCAGAGACAGAAACGCACGCACACGCCAGAAACAGACACGCACGCACACGGCAGAAACAGATACACACACACCAGAGACAGACACGCACAGAGACACCAGAGACAGACACGCACAGACACACCAGAAACAGACACACACACGTCAGAAACCGACACACACACACACCAGAGACAGACACGCACAGACACGCCAGAAACAGACACGCACGCACAGCCGGAGACAGACATGCACACGCCAGAAACAGACACACACACAAGAAACAGACACGCACGCACACGCCAGAAACAGACACGCACGCACACACCAGAGACAGACAAGCACGCACACGCCAGAAACAGACACACACACACACCAGAAACAGACACACACACACACACACCAGAGACAGACACGCACGCACAGCCGGAGACAGACACGCCCACACACGCCAGAAACAGAAACACACACACCACAGACAGACACGTACGCACACGCCGGAAACAGACACGCACACACACACACAAGAGACAGACACGCACACGCCAGAAACAGACCTGCACACACACGGCAGAAACAGACACGCACACACACGCCAGAGACAGACAAGCATGCACACGCCAGAAACAGACACACACACACGCCAGAGACAGACACGCACGCACACGCCAGAAACAGACACACACACACGCCAGAGACAGACACGCACGCACACGCCAGAAACAGACACACACGCACACGCCAGAAACAGACACACACACACCAGAAACAGACACACACACACACCAGAGACAGACACTCACAGACACGCCAGAAACAGACACGCACGCACAGCCGGAGACAGACACACACACCACAGACAGACACGCACGCACACAACAGAAACAGACACGCACACACACACCAGAGACAGACATGCACACACACGCAAGAAACAGACACGCGGGCACACGGCAGAAACAGACACGCACGCACACGCCAGAGACAGACACGCACAGACACACCAGAAACAGACACGCACAGACACACCAGAAACAGACACGCACGCACACGCCAGAGACGCGCACACACATGCCAGAAACAGACATGCACGCACGCGCCAGAGACAGACACGCGCACACACGCCAGAAACAGAACGCACACACACGGCAGAGACAGACACGCATGCACACGCCAGAAACAGATACGCACGCACACACCAGAAACAGACACGCACGCACACACCAGAAACAGACACGCACGCACACGCCAGAGACAGACACGCACGCACACGCCAGAAACAGACACGCACGCACACGCCAGAAACAGACACACACGCACACGCCAGAGACAGACACACACGCACACGCCAGAGACAGACACACACGCACACGCCAGAAACAGACACACACGCACACGCCAGAGACAGACACACACGCACACGCCAGAGACAGACACTTACACATACACCAGAGACAGGAATCTGAGCGTGTCGGAGATTGGAGGCCTGGAAGAGGCAGACAAAGCTGGAAGCTTGCCAAAAGACAGAGAGAGAGAGAGAGAGAGAGAGAGAGAGAGAGAGAGAGGAGGGCGGTAAAAGAAGTAGGGAGAGAGCCAGGACAGCATGGTAACCCTGTTAAGTCTCCTTAAAGGTCTACCCAGATACACACGGGTGAGAGAGAGAGAGAGAGATAAAGGTAAAGAGAGGAAGAGAGAGGTATGGAGCTAGCGAAGGAGAGAGAGAGGGAAGGACAGAGGTAGAGAGAGGGCAGTGACAGGGCGGCAGTAGCTCAGTGTATAGAGCGGGTGGACAGAGTGGGTCGTCCACTAACCGTAGGGTCAGGGGTTCGATCCCCTTGATATCCCTCCTCCAACTGTCCACATGTGGAACCCCACAAACATACTGATTGTAAGTCGCTTTGGACAAAAGCGTCTGCTAAATGCCCCTTTACAGAGAGCAGAAGAAAGAGGCAGAACTTGAGAGGGAAAAGTATTTTCTACAACAATTGTTGACTTTAACACAACTTAAAGTAAACAATCACAACACCACTGCTTTGTGTCACTGAGAGAGACTGGGAGAAACAGTAGAGAAGAGGGGAGGTAAGAGAGAGACTGGGAGAAACAGTAGAGAAGAGGGGAGGTAAGAGAGAGAGGGGGCGACAGAGACAGAGAGGGTGATATAGAGAGTGAGAGAGAGAGTGAGAGGGGGAGGTGGAGAGAGTGAGAGACACTGTTGAACAAGTGGTTTTAATAAAGGAGGGATCACTCTCCTCTCTGAGGAGTAGTTGAACAACTGTAAAGGAGTGTTGCTCGCCCTGAGCCAAGCCGAGCTTTCTGATTGGTCCAGCTCCGATACATAATCCTGCAGAACCAATAGCGCGCCAGGCTGTCTGGACCCGTACTCTGGGCCGGCTGAGGTCCCGCGACACGTGAGACTGAAAACAAACGATGATGAATTGGGGTTCCGCAGGGTTCTGTTTCAGGCCCGGTGCCGTTCAGCGCCACGCTCTTCCTCAACATAAAACCAGATCTCACCATTCTGTTGTACCCAGGAGGGTTCAGAGTTTGGTGGAAACTTGAATTAGACCTTGAAGATCAGAGCCACAGCTAATAACGACGAGAGAAGGCATTTTAGTTCTCCTTGAAGCCAGAGCATGACTGAAAGTGCTGCCGTCAGAATTACCATAGCCTATTGAAGTGTACAGCCATACAGAATAAAAGGTAAGACAACATCAAGGTCACACAAGTGCATTTCTCCTTCTGGAGATGAAAGGTAGATTCAAACAGCAACAACAGTGTGATTAGCCTATTTGTGATAAGTATGCTTTGAAGGCACACGGAAAGAAAAGTATTTTTGTTTTATCAGTTCTCTCCCTGCAAGATTTAGATTTAGAGTCCCTGGCCAGTGTCGCCAGTCTGAGTCTTATCACACATCGCCCGCCCACTCCACTCTGATCCGGTTGCTCCATCCAACCCCTGGAACACAGGGCCTCCACCCTACAGACCCCCTGACACACACAACCTCCACCCTACAGACCCCCTGACACACATAGACTCCACCTTACAGCCCCACCCTCCCTGCCCCCATCAACAACACGTCCAGTTGACATGTCCTTTGAATGTGCCAAACAAAGAAAAAAGGGAAGATATCCATTCATCCAAGACAGATAAAAAACAAGGCGGTTTTCCTTGAATACGGCGAGGAAAGAAAGAAAGCAGGAGACCATGAACCGACAGTGACAAACAACCAAATGAAACACAAAGAGGTTTACATCCCGTCTGGCCTTAACACCGTTTGGATGGCGGAGAGAAAGACGGCCTCCTGAGCCCACAAGGCAGCGCCGCTGGCAGCATCTCAGCAGCCCAATGTTTCCAGTAATGGATTGTGATGGCCGATGTTCCCCTCACAAGGTAAGATTTGATCCTGCGGACCCCCGAGAGGGAAACAGGCCTGTGGATGGCGAGCGCGGTGGGGTTCATGGTGTCTGTCTGGCGGTGACTAATGTGGGAGATTTAGCCAAGCTTGGAACCAGAAGAAAGCATCGCTCACATCTCCGTTTGACCCAATTATGAGCAGCGGAGATGGGATCTGTGTGGAGCACTCATCCCTTCTGGGGCAGACGCAGGACTTTGAACTCTCAGTAATGACGTTCAGGGATCCTCGGCTCCACAGATATTTCATATATCATCTCGCTGTATGGAAGGAATGGAGGAGATGTGTACTGGGTTAAAGGTACAGTAATCATTAATAATTCAGTTGGTGGTGGCAGGAGTTAACCTCAGCTTCTTTGAATCGATGGATTGTTCTTGCAGTTAACACTGTGATGGACAATCCACTGAGCCCTGCAACACGCTGCATTACAGCAGCAGCCTGACTGTGGACCCCAGGGGCAGTAACACCAGGAGAAGGTGGCCACAAGGGTCAGGAACACCAGGAGAAGGTGGCCATGAGAACGCAGTACAAGGAGTCTGTGTGTCTGTGGGCATGCAGCAGTGTGTGTGTTCATATATCTGTGCCTGAGTGAGTCAGTGTGTCTTGCATGCGTTTTTTGCTAGTGTCTGTTTGTGTGCATATGTGTCTGCATGCATAAATGTGTGTGTGTGTGTGTGTGTGTGTGTGTGTGTGTGTATGTGTGTGTGTGTGTGTGTGTGTGTGTGTGTGCGTGTGTGTGTGTGTGGTGTGTGTATGTGTGTGTGTGTGTGTGTGTGTGTGTGTGTGGTGTGTGTGTGGTGTGTGTGTGTGTGTGTGTGTGTGTGTGTGTGTGTGTGTCTGTGTGTGTGTGTGTGTGTGTGATGTGAAACAGACAGTGTGTTTGTTGTGTGAAGGCGACCAGGCACCCCCTGCAGCTGAGCTGTTTATATGAACAGAAATGACTCAATGAAAACATAGAGAACCAGAGTGCTGTATGTGTGTGTGTGTGTGTGTGTGTGTGTATCTTTGGGACCACCGAGTTTGTTAAACTGCCAGGAACCTTGGATAATCACCACAATACTTCCTGATTAGGTACATCACACACACACACACACACACACACACACACACACACACACACACACACACACACACACACACACTACTAGAGCATCCTGTAGTAAGCAACCTGTTGATGAGAGTGGAGAAGATCCTGCATTACTCCTCACAACATCACATTCTGTTCCAGGAACCAACCTCTAATTAGTCTCCACGACTGTTGGTTTGAACCAGTGAGACACAGCCCAGCATCTGTCCTAACACACACAGAGACTGAACACTGAAGATTCATACAGCCCATCATCTGTCCTGAAACACAGAGACAGAACACTGAAGATTCATACAGCCCATCATCTGTCCTGAGACACAGACTGAACACTGAAGACTCCTGCAGCCCAGCATCTGTCCTGAGACACAGACTGAACACTGAAGACTTCTACAGCCAAGCATCTGTCCTGAGACACAGACTGAACACTGAAGACTTCTACAGCCCAGCATCTGTCCTGAAACACAGACTGAACACTGAAGACTTCTACAGCCAAGCATCTGTCCTAACACACAGAGACTGAACACTGAAGACTCCTGCAGCCAAGCATCTGTCCTGAGACACAGACTGAACACTGAAGACTTCTACAGCCCAGCATCTGTCCTGAGACACAGACTGAACACTGAAGACTTCTGCAGCCCAGCATCTGTCCTGACGGAGAGGAGGGGGTAAGGAGCACCTCCTGTTAACAAGTACCTGTTGGTAACGAGCAGATATGGGATACGATGGACAGCTCACCCAGTCAGCAGAGAGATTGACTGAAATTCAAACCAGCAACCCTATTGGTAAAATACGAGTAACTTCATAGATACTTTTTAGAAATTTGAATTTTGAATTTTGAATTTTGTTTAGAAATGCCAATGGTAGATGGTCTACATTGGGTCATTTAGCAGAATAGACTTTTGTCCCAGTGACTTCGGAGTGAGGCTGAGATAAATCAAAGTACACACTCACAACTAGAGCAGCTATAGAGAAGGTAAAGTGGTCCACAAAGTGGCGTAATAAAAACTAGAGCATGCAGAGGAGCCACAGGAAGAACAAGGTTAGTCATGTATACCTGTCCCAGCCTGCTGAAGCCTCAAACAGAGAACTAAACCAATACAGTGTCCATTCTGTGTTCCTCTGTCTGCTCCTGATTCATGGAATCATTCCTGAGTTTCCAACCAGGACGTAGAGGCCATCAGTCATCCTGCAGTACATCTGCCTGCTTCATCTAGCAGGAAACACTTCTCAATGGGGGGAGGGGAAAGGAGAGAGGGGGAGGGGGAGGAGAGGAGGAGGGGGAGAGGAGCAGGGGAGGAGGGAGAGAAAAGGGGAGGAGTGACAGGAGAGAGAGGAGGAGGGAGATTAGAGGAGGGGGGAGGGAGAGAGGGGGGAGACTAGAGCACAGAGAGAAGTGAGGCGGAGGAGGGGGGAGGAGGTGAGCGGAGGAGGGGGGAGGAGGTGAATGGTGATGTGTTTAGCATGCAGAGGAGAGGTAAAGAAGATGAGATCTCTGCCAAATAACTTGACAGGAAAGATGCTCTGGACTTACTGAGTCCTTCACACACACACACACACACACATACACACATTTTGGTGCACACACTAACAAACACTCACACATATGCAAATAATAAGATAATCAAATAACTAAATTCCTGTGTTGTTCCCTCACTCATTAAAGAAGGAAGCCTTCTAACTCCCTACCCCCTCTACCACACACCCCACCCGCCTGGACCCCACTATGCAGGGGTGTCCACACTGGTCTGTTGTTCCTGTGAAGATGGCCCATTTGTCTTAATTATCTCCTCATTGTCTGTCCCTTCAGAGTCACGAGACAAAAGCCAGCAGAGAGACGGGTTCACAGGGGCCAGACCACCTCAGCACCCACACTCTTGCGGGAACGCAAGAGAAAACGTTAAACTTCAGCGGCTGCCTGGTGGTGCCTTCACGCTTCCTGGGGTGTGTATTTCCCACCCAGGCCCCACAGCAGGCCCGCCCTCATTCCTTTCCAGTTAGCCCTAATTCAAGACCTTCTCCCGCTGATTCACGCGGAAGTTGTCTGCATCAATGTCTGACTGTCCTGGACCTGCTCTGGAGCACCATGGACACACCCCTGGTGGCCCAGACCTGGCTGTACTAATCCCTGTGGGGACATTTAAACATGTATACAAATATCTACCAACAAGCTGGTTGCATTGGAATAATAATAAATTATTAAGTATTTCAATTAATTAATTTAAATAAATAAGTATTTATTTCCACCATGAGTCCTTATGAGTGCTGATCCCTATGGACAGGGACAACAACATGCATGTTAAGAGCCTGCGTGTTTGTGCTACCATGTCAGGCCCAGTTCTGACCCGCTGGCCCAAAGCAACACTTTGAGCTTTCAGGGTGATGAGACTGATATCTGAGGGCCATTCACTGTCCTTTTTGGAGGTGAACTTTGACCTTTGTTCGACTTATTAAAGCACATCAGTCCAATCGTTGTGGGCGATTGTGGGTCCTTTCTGCTTGTGAAGCCAGGAGTGTTTGATGCTGCCATCACAGGCGGTCCTGTGATTACACCTCAGTAAGAGTGACACAGAACCACTTAAGTCAATGTCTCTCTTCAGGAATGTGTCCCTGCATGATGACTTGGTGTTCCGCATGGTTCTGTTTCAGACCCGGTTCTGAGCACCCGGGACTGAAACAGGAGACAGAGGCCGTCTTCCCGTTGCGGCGGAAGTGATCGGGTCTGGGTTCTGACGGGTCATTAAGCTTCTGAAGTGAGGCCCTTTGTCTGGAGACGTGCTTCAGCAGCTCTGAAAGGCCCGGGCCAATCTGTCTCCTCTCAGCGGAGGAAACCCACGGACCCCACCGCTCTGAAGACCCCCGCTCACACCCCAGAGAGAGAGAGGAAACATCTCACAGTCTGTGTGACTCTCGCACACCCATCCACCGCGACCCCCCCCCCCACCATGAATGCCACCACCTCCACCACCTCTGGCTTCACGCCGGGGTGGGAGGAGCCCTGGGGTCAGGAGGTGGTGGTTGATTTCATGCCACTGTTGCATTGTGGGAGACCTGGGTACTGCCTGGGTCAAGCGGTTTGTCTCACCCAGGGGGAGGGCTGTTAGTTAGCCCCCCCACCAGTGGAGTGGGAGAGAGAGGAGGTGCAGAGGAGAGGAGGTGTAGAGGAGAGGAGGTGTAGAGGAGAGGAGAGGTTTTTTACCTTTTTATCTTCAAAACTATAAAGTCGAACTGTCAGTTAACCTCTGTGTGTGTGTGTGTGTGTGTGTGTGTGTGTGCGTGTGTCTGTGTGTGTGTGTGTCTGTGTGTGTGTGTGTCTGTCTGTGTGTGTTTGTGTGTGTGTGTGTATGTGTGTTTGCACACTGTACTAAAGTACAATTCAATCAACTTGTTGACTTTCTGAATGTTGAGGAGACGGTGAGGACATGGTCTGTTCTTCATCGCTCCTAACAACATCTTCCTCATCCTCTGTTCCTCAGAACAACAAAGAGAAACTCACTCCAGAAGAGGACTGCGGTGATGCTCCTTGGATGCCCAGACAACAAAAGAGTTTTCTACCCAACAGTCCTGGTCTCAGCCGAGCGGTGCTGCAGGCAGTGCAGACCCCGGATCCTCTGACCAGGAGGTTGTTTGGTCTAGCACCCAAACCAAGAAAGCAACTGTCTTCACTGATATCCATCACAACGCCGCGGAAAACACAAGAACTCACAGACTGTGGATGTCCTCATCCAACACAAACACACAACAACATTCCACTTTCACACAACACAACAACAACAGAATCACTGGTTTCATCCCAGTGAAAAACACCAACACCTCCTACTACATGTGACAGGTAGCTGGATAGTGATAGAGAGCTCTCTCTCTCTCTCTCTCTCTCTCTCTCTCTCTCTCCTTTTCTCTCTCTCTCTCTCTCACCCTGACTGTCTCTCTCTCACCCTGACTCTGTCTGTCTCTCTCTCACCTTGTCTCCATGTCTCTCGCCCGCTGTCTGTCTGTACTTTTCCACTGCACATGAGGGCTCCTGTTTCGCTGGGATCCTCTGATGGGTTTGGGTTTCATGTGAGTTCACAGGCTGGGCCTCCCACCTTCACCCAGCACAGCAAGACGCGCATCCAAATGATTTCAACTCAATAAGGAGCTACTGTACATCTTTCATTCTGCAGGCGGTCTGAATTAGAGCACAATCATCCAGAAACGGCTGCTTTCCATTGCGGTGATTTGTATGTATGTGTATATATATATATTGTAGTTTAAACAAGTCTTACAGAGCGAGGGAGCTTTTGTAACTCCTTCCATCTGAGCAGGTTTTGACATCAAAGCTCTCCAAACATCTCCACCTGAGTCTCCAAACGCTCCAGAAGGCCTGGATGTTGCCGAGCGACACCTCTCAAGGAAGCATTGGGATGGATGATGTAGCTTCCTAGAGATGATTATTAGAACACATTTTCCCAATCATCCAGGGGATTTGATCCAACACCTGTGCCATCGCTGGATCATTTTTCCATCAACCTCTGATCTGCAGCTCCCCGGGTCCCTGGTGGCCTGGAGAGATGCTTATTCATTCAGCAGAGAAGCGCTTTGTCTGCAGCAGCTGAAGAAATGATGTGGGGGCAACACGTCAGAAATATATCAATCACAAAGATCTAGCTGTTCTGATAAATGCAACACCAATGAGAACACAACGCCAATTCCAAACCACGATGGTTAGCGAGTATCTGGAGCGACTGAAGGAAGAGGGAACGCTTGAGGATGCTCCAGAAGAACAATGTGTCAACAACAAGCAGCAGTTGTGAGGAACATCCTAAACAGGAACATGTGTGAGGAACCACATGGGGGAAACATGGTTTGCGGGGACCATTTTGTGAGGTCCTTCAGGGGTTCAAACCTGGATCCCTCCACCAAACCAACCCCACAGAACCATTACTCTCTTAGATCCTGATTAAAATTCACTGGTCTGCATGATGCTGAACTGAGCCTGCTATGCGCTAATCCAGAGCAGGGCTAATCAACACGTCCAGACTATGGTGAACCCCCAGCTTGCCGATAGAGGGGTACCCCCATGGTGGATTCCCGGGGACCCCTCTGAGACTACAAATCCCAGGAGAGTCCCGTGGAACAAACACCAAACAACGGTTTTGTTTGTGCCATGCGATAATGGGTTCCTCCAAACCCTGAGCTAGCCGGCGCTTGTGTGTCCGGTAGCCTGTAAGCTAACAGACATCTGTGGGAAAAAGCCTGGTTGGACAATCTGCGTGGCAGCACTAATCCCTGACATGAAATGGACCAAGAATAGCTTTCATC
>JAXIVH010000016.1:9070201-9082701 GCA_036785325.1 Urophycis tenuis | reverse complement strand
GAATATTCTACCACAATTTTACGGTAATTAAATATTTTCCAGTCACCAGATTTACAAGATAAACAAGAGTGAGGTCTGATTTAGTCCACATTTCAACCCACTCGACCGCTTTTATGAGTGTAAACCAGCTTCAGTTGGGATGTTTGATTTACTGGCAAAACACTGGGGCAGTGAGGGAGGAACCACTGGAGATGTATGTGTTCTGTCAAGACATTAGAAGACATTCACTTACAGATTGCTGATTTGGGGGTAAGAAGATTATATCAAGAAATACTAATGAAATAATAAATAAGAAACAAATTAATAATAATAAAGACTCCAGTTTCCTTCCAAAAGGTCATCACAGTGATAAAGACATTAGACTCATTAAACACGTATTCCAACATATCTATTTCTGATTCATTATTAAACAAAAAGAGAGGGAGCTACTTTATTTGAATGTGTACTGTAAGTCACTCATATGGTAATAACTCATACTGTTATCATACTAGATACTATCTAGCTATGATACATTTATTTTAAACACATGCTCTGAACCAAGGCTGGCTGAAAAGGCTGGACTTGATTCAGGTTCAAACATCAGAAAATCTGAAATGTTTCTTTCATGCTGTCAGAAAAGTTCTGCAGCTAGCCTCTGCAGTCAGCCTCTGCAGCTAGCCTCTGCAGTCAGCCTCTGCAGCTAGCCTCTGCAGTCAGCCTCTGCAGTCAGCCTCTGCAGCTAGCCTCTGCAGTCAGCCTCTGCAGCTAGCCTGTTATTTGTGATTTAGTAAATGTTTGTCCTCCCAGGAGACCGTCCACATTCACACAGCAACCCTCGTCAGACCATGTCTACATGTGATGGAGACACTGTGGGCCTCATTTACTAACATTTGCGACCGCAGCGTAATCTGCGCCAGCGCCGAGCCGTTATTTGCGCAGCATTCGTCACCGCACTTTACGTTGTATTTATCAAACCCGTACTTCATCAGGCAATCAGCGCCATACTCCGCCCTAGTGTAATTAGCGCACCGTTAAAAGAAGGAAGAATGGGTCTGCGTGTTTGCGTAACCATGGACGATCCAAGAAAAACAAAACAAAAGTTCCGCGCCGATCAGCGACGTGCCTTTGTCGGTGTCTTCTTCTTGCTCTTACAACAGCTGCCATGTCCTTGTTTACAGGCTCAAGCAAAACCCGCGTCCTGGTTTACACCTGCTTTTATGAGGCGGAGATTTGCGCTCCAATTCGAGTCGCGCACTTCTCAGGCAATCTTAGTAAATACCACGCAATACATAATAAGGCGCACTTAACGCGTTACCTCCCAGCTCTTTGCGATTCACTCCCACTTCCCCTGGTACACTCCCATTTATGCATATAGATGAGGCGGGATGCGCAGCTTGCCTATCGCCTCTTCAGAGGCAGGCTATTTGCGCATTTACCCCGTTGCGCCACGTTAGTAAATACGGTTCCATGTTTTTGCGCCTCTTTTACCCGCAAATTACGCTAGAAATGGACGTAATTCTGTTAGTAAATGAGGCCCTGTGTGTGTGACTGTGTGTGCATGCTTGCTTGCATTTGTACGTTTCTAAGAATGACTGCTGTTGATTCTACATGCAGGGCTTTTAAGTAGAACCTCTGGTTTATCATCATTCAGGATCTGCTGCTCTCAGGCAGACCAGAACCATGACTCATGGTTCTGAACCAAGTTCAGAGACAGAACAACGACATGGCTGACAAAAGACAACAGAAACACAACAACAAAGTGCTAAAAGCAGAAGAGAGAGCAGGAAACAGAGAGAAGGAAGGTGAAAGTAGTCCAGGAGAGTGTTGGGGCAGTAACAGCGACACAGGCCTGGTATTGTCTAACAGAGTTAATT
Source organism: Urophycis tenuis (assembly GCA_036785325.1). Classification (NCBI taxonomy): domain Eukaryota; kingdom Metazoa; phylum Chordata; class Actinopteri; order Gadiformes; family Phycidae; genus Urophycis; species Urophycis tenuis. Next base: position 9,080,848 of record JAXIVH010000016.1, on the reverse strand, counting down.
GTGAAAACCAGCGCTGTGAGTGGCCATTCATTCCCCGAGACACAGTGATTAATCCATGCCCTGGGAGAGAGACACAGCCAGACAGAGAGAGAGAGAACGCTTTCTCTTTCCTCTCACCCGCCTGCTCATTCGCTCTAACCCTCTCTCTCCCTTCTCCTAATTGGCTAATTTCATAAACTTCTCTCAGGGTACTGCGAGGGGCCCCGGGTCCCGACCCACAAAGACACACTCCAGCACCGATACCTGCCTCCCAGAGGTCCGGAGGGCGGGGTGAGGCTGGCCCCGGGGGGAGACCAGGGGGAGACCAGGGGGAGACCAGGGGGAGATGAGGACCGAGGCAGAGGGGGTGGTCACTTCCCGGTCCTTTGTCCAGCCGGAGCCCTGTGGCCGGTGTGTTGTTCTACCCCCAGAGGGGGCCCTGATGGAGAGCAGGCTGGGACCACAGCCCTGCTGCTCTGTCTAGCAGCTCTACATAACAGATCGAGCTCCTCTGCTGCTTCTACAGTTTGAACATTTGTCCCCCATGTTGGTAAAGACATTCTCCTGGTCTGTGCACTGCCTGGCCGGGTCCTGTCCTCGGTGGAGGTGTGTGTGTGTGTCTCATGCCAGCCTCCACCAGGACCTTGGGTGTGTGTGTTGCCAGATGATTGAGATCCAGGTCGCTTGGCTTTGCATACAACAGTGTGATTGTTTGTTTTCTAATGGGCCGAGCAAGTTGTTTCTTCCATATGGGGCTGAAAATAGAGCAGTTCTGCCTGGAATAACATCCAGTAAATAGAATGTAATTGTACATTACTGAACAGCAGCCATTCCTCCTAAACTATAATCACCCAATTACAGCTGCCGTCCAGAGGCCTGTGCGGCCAGACATCCAACCATCTTCAGCAGATACTTGGTCGACAACTGTCGCCGCGCAACCATCACCATGGATCAGTCGCTATGGAATAGTCACTATTGAACCGTCGCTATGGAATAGTCACTATGAAACAGTCGCTATGGAAAAGTCACTATGGAACAGTCGCTAAGGAACAGTAACTATGGAGTGATCACCACAGAATTGCTACCACAGCCCAGTGCTGCCCTATCAGTACTGAAGATCAGCCTTGTAAAGTTCTGGAGGGCCGGAGCTTAACTGTTTGAGCCTGTCCCCAGAGCAGAGCTGTTCCCTCTGGGTCAGCTCTGCGGTACCATGGTTCCCGGTCCGATCCGACCTTGTGGGCCTCGCGTCCATGACGTCCATCTCCAGCCATTCAGGCCCTTAGAGACGTTATCGTGGCACACTGCCTTCAGAAGGGGGATTCTGCTAGGAGTCTTTGTACTGTGGAGGGAGGGTCCGGGGCGGTAAGACCTTCAAGTGTAAACAGGCGCCCATTAAGAGAAGCTGGCGCCGCATCCCTCCCCTGTCAGGGATCTGTGTTATCTGCAGAGTGCGGGACCCTCACTGCGGTGATTCATGGTGCGGACTGAGTCCTGGCAGACGTTGAGATGGACCAGGCCTGCTGGCGGCATGATTCACCATCCGTCTCCTTTAGCGTGTAGACTTCGCTCCAGTCAATAAGGAGGACGCGCTTTCACACACTCGCCTCTGATAGGAGGGTCCATCAATGACGTTGGAACCCAACACACTATCAGGAGCATGTCTGGGAAACAGAGAGGTATGCGGTGGGAGAACGTTCCCCCAAGAACCATACGTTCTGCGGACTGTGGGTTCCTCTGTTTAAACACATGATGACTGCGAGCCTGGGAGTGGCGTTGGACCATGTATTAAATCAGCCCCCCTCCCCCCCAAGGCATTACACAGGACGCCCTGTGCGTCTGACCCCCGTCCCTGGCCGTCGCCAGCGCCACTTCAGGCTTCCATAAAGGTGTTCCCGTGTCTCTGGCCCATCAGTAAATCAGCCTCGCAGGTAACATGAGACCCAGCACCAGCACTGTGGACTGAAGCAAGTTCATAAGTACGGACATTAAGAGGCCCAGATGGTGATAAATAAGGAGAGAGAGGTGATGCCACAGCTGTAGCCGGCTTCACGCCAGGTCAACCGCTCTGACGGGTCGCTGAAATACGACGCAGATGAACAGACGCCTGGCGGGCCGAGGCTTTCACCGCAGGCCGCGTGGTTCTGAGGAACATTTTGGTTATTATTCTCCTGTGGAGACCAACCGACAGTGAAGTGGCGAGCGACGCAGCGAGCAGGCCTAGCTTAGCACGGAGGTGCGCAGCTCGCACCGAAGACACACAAACACTTTCTCAACTCACTTTCCTTTATCTCGCCGTCGCAACCCGTTATCCACAACCTGCTGGCAACATTAGCATTTTCATACAGACGCTGCAGCGCTGCGCCCCTCACTCTGGATACTGCTGCTTATCAGCGGCCAGCCCAGCATCCATCATGAGGATTAGAGGACTGGAAGGAAAAAAAGAGGTGCTTTTTGTGGGTGTGGAGGAAGGGTGAGGGGTGGTGGGTGTGGAGGAAGGGTGAGGTGGTGGGTGTGGAAGAAGGGTGAGGCGGTGGGTGTGGAGGAAGGGTGAGGGGTGGTGGGTGTGGAGGAAGGGTGAGGTGGTGGGTGTGGAAGAAGGGTGAGGCGGTAGGTGTGGAGGAAGGGTGAGGCGGTGGGTGTGGAGGAAGGGTGAGGCGGTGTGTGGTGGGTGAGGGGTGGTGGGTGTGGAGGAAGGGGGAGGCGGCGGGGGAGGATGTGGCTTTAGGGAGAGAGAGAGGATGAAAAGCGAGTGGGGGTCCATAGATATGCTAAGGAAGTGGCCCTTCTGTCCGGCCTCTGCGCCGCCAGGCTGAGGAAGTTCCCAGCTTCCCCACTTCATTAATTCCTGCTATTTAACAAGTGGATTGTGGCTCCTCGTCTCTCGGGGGCCCCTTCGCACCGCGGCCAACAACAGTGCCATCAGAAGCTGACAGCCCCGGGCGGGGGGCCGTCGGCCTCTGGGGCGGCCCCGGGCGGGGGGCCGTGGGCCTCTGGGGCCGCTGCAGACACTTCCACGGGGAGCCGGACTTGGCTTTCAGGGGCTCACACTTTATTTGTCATCCTCCGACGCCGGCCGCCATACACATCCCGCCTGACGCTGCCTCCCCCACAGACTCCCCTGCTTCCTGTTAGGGGCCGGGGGGACGCGGGGGGAGGGAGGAGAGGGGGGGGGGGGGGGGGGGGGGGGGGGGTTGGAGGAGGTAGTGGTGTTGCGGGGGGGGGTGGACTAACTTGTTGAGTGAGGAGGGAGCGGTGTGTGTGTGTGTGTGTGTGTGTGTCTGTCTGTCTGCTTGTCTGTCTCTCTGTATGTCTGTGTCCATCCCCCTGCCTGCCTGTCTGTCTGTGTGTCTGTCTTTAACAGGACAGAAGTGGGGGTATCTTGACAGGAGTCAGACTTCAAACAACCTGAACAGGATGATGACTCCTGGTGCTCCTGAACACAAAGCCTCCCCATGGTCCACCTCTGGTCAACCAGCTCAGATCTATGAGGTCCCACACAGAAGGATCTCCACCTTATCTTATCATTTCCTTTGTATTTCTTGTTTGCCAGCAGCAGAACACAGGGGGCCGTACACCCCAACATAGACCCCAACACCCCCAGACCCTCACTCCCAGTGTGTGTGTATATACACATAGTGTAGCCTGGTACTTTATTTCTTTGTATCTTTTTATGTGTTTCATTTTGTAATGTAAAGACAATAAAGCTCTTTTGAATTAACTGAAGTTGAGAGGAAGAGACAGAGAAACAGAGACAGAGAGGGAGAGAGAGAGGCAGGGGAGAGAGACAGAGGGAGAGAGGGGGGAGCCCTCAGGTTCCCTGAACCTCTGCTCTGTTTGAGGGCACTTGTTTTTGGACGTGGGGCATCTCTGAGCGGGGACTGAGCGTAAACAGCCAGCTGTGAGCAGGCTGGTGCCTGAGGATTAGGGGGAGAGACCTGGGGGGGGAGACCTGGGGGGGGGAGACCTGGGGGGGGAGACCTGGGGGGAGACCTGGGGGGGGGAGACCTGGGGGGAGACCTGGGGGGGAGACCTGGGGGGAAGACCTGGGGGGGAGACCCTGGGGGGGAGACCCTGGGGGGGGGGGGAGACCTGGGGGGAGACCTGGGGGGGAGACCTGGGGGGGGGGGGAGACCTGGGGGGAGGACCTGGGGGGGAGACCTGGGGGGGGGGGAGACCTGGGGGGAGACCTGGGGGGGGGAGACCAGGGGGGGGAGATCTGGGGGGGAGACCTGGGGGGAGAACCTGGGGGGGGAGACCTGGGGGGGGAGACCTGGGGGGAGACCAGGGGGGGAGACCTGGGGGGGGGAGACCTGGGGGGGGAGACCTGGGGGGGAGACCAGGGGGGGAGACCTGGGGGGGGGAGACCTGGGGGGGAGACCTGGGGGGGAGACCTGGGGGGGGAGACCCTGGGGGGGGAGACCAGGGGGGGGAGACCTGGGGGGGAGACCTGGGGGGAGACCTGGGGGGAGTCTCCTCCCCATTACAACCGACAGCACTCTGTCCACTCACTGAACACCTTCAATGTCAACACTCACACGGACCAAAACACTTTCAAAATCTAACAAATTGAAATCTGTGTGTGTGTGTGTGTGTGTGTGTGTGTGTGTGTGAGGGGCCCAAGCCCCCTCACCAGTGCCCTCAGTACTATGATATAAGCGGGGTCAGACCAGAGGACCGCCAGCAAGATAACTGCTCTGCTGCCCGGAGCTCACTGTGGGCCAATCAGACTCCCAGCTGGCTCTCCCTCCTCCTCTCTCCCCTCCCTCACAACACACACACACACAGTCTGGCTCACAAGGCAGAACACCGTGTAAAGACAAATTCAATTAAAACTATGCCAATCTGGAAAGAAAGTCTAGATCCAGAAAACAGATCATGTGTGTACGCCAGGCAAACACATTCCCATGCTCACAAACATGAACAGGGTGAAGATATGTGTTATGTGTGTTATGTATGATATGTGTTTATGTATGTGTGTGATATGTGTTATGTGTTATATGTGTTGAGACTAAGTAGTCCCATGTACTGACTGGAGCCTGAAGAGGAGGAGAATGTGTAGTTTCAGACGTGACCAAGAGGGTCAGGCTGCAGTCCATGTCCACAGATTAACTTATCAACTTCTCTTTTCAAAGTTCTCCTCTCTCCTCTCTCCTCTCTCTCTCCTCTCTCTCTCTCTCTCCTCTCTCTCTCTCTCTCTCTCTCTCTCTCTCTCTCTCTCTCTCTCTCTCTCTCTCTCTCTCTCTCTCTCTCTCTCTCCTGTCTCTCTCTCTCTCTCTCTCTCTCTCTCTCTCTCTCTCTCTCTCTCTCTCTCTCTCTGTGTCTGTCTGTCTGTCCCTCCGTCTCCCTCTCCCTCCCTCTCCCTCTTTCTGAGATGGAAGAGGTTCTAAGAGGTGGAGATGTTCTCTTGTTCAGAGCCAGAGATCCTTCCTCTCTTTCTAATGCGTCCAGATAATCCAAACATGAGGTAAACAAACCTTTCACTTCTCCCTGGATGACGGAGGGCGAAGACTAAATGAATTAGTCTCTTTATTTCAAGAGGCTGCCACGACTAAGAGCACATCAGAACTCTGGTTTATTCTCCAGACCCACTCAGAAAATATGAATGGAAACACTGGCAATTACCCGCTGCCTTGAATAAACTTTATTTGTTTAACGAAACAAAAAGTTTCCTGAGCCTGTAAACCACTGACAACAGAGCCGTGTCATCGTGGTCCAAATCTGTTTTCAAACGAAAGGGGCAGCGATATCTCTGGAGCCAAGCAGGACACATTCGCTTTTTAGTCTGTGAGTTGTTTCCCTGTTTGTGTTTTAACTGTGATGACTTTCACAGGACAGGGGATGGACAGAAGACATTCTCCCACCCACAGACGGCTGGACGGGCCTGGGAATTACCTGCTGAGCCGTGAGATCGCGGGGAACTCGTGGGTCTGCGAGGGCTCTGCAGTGAGAACTCTTATTTGAAGCAACAAAAGAGCAAGGCAGCTCACGTCTCCAGGGTAAAATTCCCTCATTAATTCCACTTAGCTGGATTTGGTACGCTCTTCAACCCGCCCAACTGACAGGCCGGCCACAAAGACAGCATTGAGACATCTTCACTCCAGGAAGGTAATGTTTCAGCTTGGATATGGGTTCTGTCACGCTGCTGGAACACAGGCAATTGTCACTTTGTGTTCCGCCAAATGGGCAGAAAGTTTCCGATCCAGGAGTGTTGGGCCATTAGGCCTGAACTAAAGAGTCTGCACGCCTCCAAATGGAAACGCCCGGCCCCTCCAGCCGAGGGGTCTACGTCAGGACCCCCGGACCCCCGGCCCTCCCAGCCGAGGGGTCTACGTCAGGACCCCCGGACCCCCGGCCCTCCCAGCCGAGGGGTCTACTTCAGGACCCCCGGACCCCCGGCCCTCCCAGCCGAGGGGTCTACGTCAGGACCCCCGGACCCCCGGCCCCGACCGAGACAACGCCGCCCAGACGCCGCGAGGTGGAGCGGCCGGGAACACATGGCAGAGTTCAGCCGGCTCACAGTGGAAACAAGCTGCCCACAGGCCTGTCAACCAGGCCACTTGGGACGTCTGGTGGGGCAATCAGCCGGGTCACCTTAACCACCACAGAGAGAGAGGGAGAGAGAGAGGAGAGAGAGAGAGACTAGTCTAGTACTTGTTCACACCCAACATGTCAGAGCTCTCTGCAAAGACCCAGGAGAGAGAGAGAGAGACAGAGAGAGAGAGAGAGAGAGAGAGAGAGAGAGAGAGAGAGAGAGAGAGAGAGACAGAGAGAAAGAGAGAGAGAGAGAGAGAGAGACAGAGACAGAGGGATACATTTAGAGAGGAAGATAGTGATAGAATGATGTGGTTGGAGAAAGAGAGGAAAGTGAGAGGGGGAGAGGGAAAAATAGAAAGATAGATGGAGGAGGGGGGAGATAAAGATAACGAGGAGGAAAGTCAGACATAGACTCAATACAGACGCTGAACCACAAAGTTCCCCTGACAGTCAGACCTGCAGAGAGACTTGCCAGAGCCCAGAGGGAGAGGGGGAGAGAGGGGGAGAGAGAGCAGGCAAGAGGAAAAGAGAGATAGTACTGTGGTGGGAGAGAAGAGAGATTGAAAGAGTGGAAGATAAGGATAAAGGTAGAGAGAGAAAGAGAGAGCGAGAGAGAGAGGAGAGAGAGAGAGAGAGAGAGAGAGAGAGAGAGACAGAGAGAGAGAGAGAGAGAGAGAGAGAGAGAGAGAGAGAGATTTGAGTGCACTAATCTCTGACTCATTTAATTACAAAACAGAATAAAAGTCTGACTTTACTGACAGAAGTCACAGACAGAAGTCCGGTCCAACCAGGGAGCAGGAGCAGTAGTAAGACCAGGAGTCTTCAGGGAAAGCAGCCAGGCCTCTCACTACAGAGTCTCCAGTCCTGCCAGGTCCCGCCCCCCCATCCCAGGCTTAACCCGGGTCACATCGCCACGGTGATCACCAGCACATGACTTGCTGCAGGGTTGAATCCCTGCATACCAGTGGCACGGCCGCGGTACAGTACGCTCCCAGGCAGAGACCCCCATGCCCCCCACGCCACGGCCAGGCCTGGACCTCAGGGTCTGGTGGAGGTGGGCACCAGCTGGGGGGGTGTAAAGTACTTTTCCAGAAGTCCACACTTCAAAAGAACAGGGTTCTTTCTGTTAGACCGGGGGAGCTGGGGGTGATGGAGATGGGGGAGGTGGAAATCATTCATTCGTCCTCATTTCAGAATCTCTGAAGAAAAGTGGATAAAGGCCTCATTTCTGATGAGGCTGAAATTACACACCGTAATTCAATAAATCACACAGTCCTAAATAATATACAAGTGTCCTAAAGGTATATAAAAAATGATATCTATATAATTATAATTATATTTATGATTATACTATATATATATATATATATATATATATATATATATATATATATATATATATATATATATTACACTCTGACTTATGAAGCAATCAAACACATCTCTTTAGCTTTTGCTGTCTTGGATAGAACTTCTTTGGTTCCACTTTGTGTATATGTGTGTCTTACTAACTAACTTTGGTCACCAGCAGACGCACAAAGACACAAGGATTCAGGCTTTAAAAAAACGATGAAACGTCCTGATGCATTAAAGTCAGAAAGGCATGTAAGTTATGTCATCTAAAAACAAATCATGAACCATACAACGCTATGAATTATATGACTTATATTTATATTTATTTATATTTATTGTGACAACAGCACACATTGTAAATGTGAAGCCTCAATATATTTTCTAAGTGGTCTTTAAGGCTTTTTAACCAACAAGAAACACATTTCACCCTGCCGGCCTGCTGATTGCCGCCAAAGGACAGAGGGGCTCGACCCGATTGGCTGACAGAACAAAGGGTCAAAGTCAAGGAGTGCACTGAAGGGTTATAAGTCAAGTCAGCAGAGGTCAGAGTTCAAACTTCACGCTTGTATTTCCCCCCCCCCCCCCTGTCAGAAACACTCGGATAACATCTTTGTTTAAGACCTTTCAGTCCAGGAGCAGGGAGACTTCCTGTGATCCCACGCTGCTCATCGTGTAAACCTGGTGTTTACCAGCGTGAGCTCGGCCTGCTGATCTGCTGCAGCCCCGCGGCTCCACTCCAGCACCGGTCTAGCCCTGCTCCAGCACCGGTCTAGCCTGCTCCAGCACAGCTCTAGCCCCTGCTCCAGCACCGCTCTAGCCCTGCTCCAGCACCGGTCTAGCCCTGCTCAGCACCGCTCTAGCCTGCTCCAGCACCGGTCTAGCCCTGCTCCAGCACCGGTCTAGCCCTGCTCCAGCACCGGTCTAGCCCTGCTCCAGCACCGCTCTAGCCCTGCCATGACCCCGCTCCAGCACCGCTCTAGCCCTGCCATGGCCCCGCTCCAGCCCGCGGCTCCGCTGCAGCCGACAGACGTGTCGGGAGACATCAAAACTCAGACTGCTCAAGTTCTTTCATTACACATCCATGACACATTTCCTGGCAGCCGGCCCGGGGCTCGGCCCACGTAGGGCCTTATCGTGGCGGATAAAGACCTCCGCCTGACACCCAGGCTTCAAACAGGGGCCTGGATAAGAGCGGGAGCAGAGAGCGCAACCTTGTGGATAGCGTAGCCCACCGCTATCACAGCACAACAAGCTGTGTGGCCGCACAGGGCCCCCCGGGCCACCGCAGCGCCCGGCCAGCGCTCAGAGAGGCCCCTGAGTGCCCTTGAGCAAATGAAAACGACAAACACAAGACTTGAGCTCCACACACCGGGTCAAGGGCCTGGGTCTGGGGTCCCAGGGGCAGAACCAGCAAACACCTCCACCGACACTCCACAGGGTGAAAAGGGAGAGGGAAGAGGGGAGAGGTGGAGGAGGTGATGGAGGAGAGGGAGAGAGGGTGGGAGAAGCACTTGAAGATAGAATGGAGGACACAAGTCTCCCAGCAGTCAGGAGCCAGGGGACACAGGGCTACTGTTCTCATTCAGCCCTTTGTCTCTCGCCCCTCTCTTGTTTTTTCCTCCGCAAACGCGGGCACAATGGAGGCGGTGGGCAGCACCGCCCCCTCCCAATAGGACTGTCAACACCGGAGCGATCAGGACCCTGAATGGTGGAAATCAGCCTTCCATGAAACTCAAGTCAATGACCTGCTTCCTGGCCACCCCCTCCACTGGGAGGGGGGGGACAGCTATCATTCAAGGGGAAGACAGAGAGAGGGAGGTGGGGGGAGAAGGGCAGAGCAATAAAAGGGAGGGAGAGAGGGTCTTCTGAGGGGAGCCATGGAGCAGGCCTGTCCTCGGACCCAGCGCTGCAACATAAGAAGCATTAATGCCCGAGCAGTGAGCTCAGTGTAAATGATTTGATTGTGGCCAATTCGATATACTTTCCCTGGCTACCCCCAAAACCCTGTTACAAAAAACACACGACGACGAAGGAGAAGCTGCTGTGAAATGCAACGAAAATGTCCAACCAAACATTTAGCTTCAGCCTTCTGACCCAACCATGTGGAAGAAAAGGCTGTCTTTGTCCACCTCGGCCCATCCAAGGAAAAGAGAAGTGAAATGAGGGGAGGAGAGGAGGATAGAAATGTCTGTTTCCTGCCAAGCTTTTGTCGCGCTGTAAGGACTGGCTTAGTCAACGTCAGATCAACACCTCAGAGCGGCAAACTCTCCCTGGACGCCTTCTACCATGAAAAAAGAAACAGCCACCTCTCCCTGGCGGCCGAGTAGGAGAGCAGGACTACGCAGTCACTTAGAAAGGATTTGCATTTCAAAGATTTGCACGCTGGCCTGAATGCGGGTCGTTTCCCCGTGACCATAGAAACTGCAGAAATGGTGGAAAATTCAGTGGGCCAAACTTTAAACAACTTTATTAAAGTGTCACTATCAAGAGGCGACAGACACAAGGGTTTAGTGTTTGGGCGAGCAGACAGAGAGGAGAGCAGAATGAAAAGCTTAATGACCTGTTAGGACCATTACTTTGAAAAGCCCCACTGATGTCTCTGCCTTTGATAAGACAGGCCCGTTGCTTACATCAAAATAGAGAAATTCCAAGAATTTGACATGTGACGCTTTAAACGTTGTGATTTCAGGTCGGAGGAATTCAAAAATAAGAGTCCCTTTTCTCCATTGTATTCACACAGAATTCACTTTGTGTTCTCCCACACAAGAGAATTAGAGAAGG
>JAXIVH010000016.1:8949746-9070001 GCA_036785325.1 Urophycis tenuis | reverse complement strand
CACACACACACACAAACATTTGTACACACACACACTCACTCACATACACACGCTCTGTCTCTCATCTCTCTCTCTCTCATCTGTCAAGATGGGGGTGGGGCAGCTCTTCAACCACCACTCTGCTAAGAACAGGTCGAAGGTCGTCAGCGTGGTGGTCCTGAGAATCTTGCTGCTTGCCACTTTCCACTATTAACTTATTAAGTTATCATTAAATATAATTACCTTTGTAGAGTGTATAATACCCCCACACACACACAGAGACAAACAACAGAGCCCTGATCCCACTGCAGGCTAGCATTGCTCTGTTAGCACAACCTCTAAGGAGCAGCATTAGCGTGATTCATCCCTTTGGAATAACGCCGCAACTTTAGCACGTAGCCCGCTAGATACAGATAACCCAAGCAGGAGCCCCGCTCATTGTTGCTAGGCTAACTTTGCTGCTCTCGGCTAAACCTGCAACAGATGGCTTCAATTAAGGTCCACCAACCAGAGCGGGGCGGTGTGCTCAGCCAGGAGGGATTTCAGGCCAGAGGGCTGCTGTTCTGTTTTTACAGGCCGTTGCTTTTGGTTCTCCTCTTTTGTCTTGTTTGTGCTTTGTGTAAACAATGTGTTAGCGTTGCTAGGGGGCGTGCCCGGCCTGCACTGTGGTTGCTACATACAGGGAGGAGGTCAGATATCGCCCAAGCGAACACAAATCGTGCCTCTGATATCACGCTCCGAAGGGAAACTTTTGGAAGATTGCTTTGAAAACGCAAAGCCACTGAGACAGAGCCACAGCCGCGTCCGAGAGCTGCGGGGTTTTCGAGGAGATGATGGCCTCCAAAACGAACCAGCCGTGCACTCCAGACGTTGTCTCTCAGGGCGCAAGCTGTCTCCCTGGACCCTGCAGAGCCTTGCAGCCTGCAGACAGCAGCAGGCCCATTCTGCAGAACCCCGCAGAACCCCGCAGAACCCTGCAGACAGCCTGCAGACAGCAGCAGGCCCATTCTGCAGAACCCTGCAGAACCCCGCAGACAGCCTGCAGACCGCAGCAGGCCCATTCTGCAGAAACCCCGCAGAACCCCGCCAGTACCCTGCAGACAGCCTGCAGACAGCAGCAGGCCCATTCTGCAGAACCCCGCAGAACCCCGCAGAACCCCGCAGAACCCTGCAGACAGCCTGCAGACAGCAGCAGGCCCATTCTGCAGAACCCTGCAGAACCCCGCAGACAGCCGGGGGGGTGTGGCAGTGGCTCGGCGGCTGCAGGCGGCTGTGTGTGGTGGTGTTCTGGAGGCTTCTTAAGGTCTGAGCTGCTGGACCACACACCTCACCAGTCACCTGACAGGAAACACCTGCTTCAGAATCTGTACCAGACCCAACCGAACTGGGGAAACCACCAGCACTGCCTCTGGTGAAGCTGGGGTCACAGAATGGGATTCTGGTTCTGATGGTATTACACTTTCGTCACATGAGGGCCCATGTCTACTGCAGGGGGTGGCAGTTGGCCCAGACTTAGAGCACAGAACTCTACAAGGATACTGCTTCACATAACGTATATATATGTTATGTATATACATAATGTACATATCACCAGTGTCCTTTGTTGGTCAATGAGAGTCTGCAGAAGGATATAACAATTTGTCTGCGTATTGTTATGAACCACATGCACACAGGGAGGAGCCTGCCGCCATCTCAGCTGCTCTGTGGATCTGGTTCAGGTCTCCTCATGGAAAAACTGTACAAGAAGAAAGCAGATAACAATAACACAGGCTCTCTCTCTCTCTCCTCTCTCTCTCTCTCTTCTCTCTCTCTCTCTCTCTCTCTCTCTCTCTCGTCTCTCTCTCTCTCTCTCTCTCTCTCCTCCTCTCTCTCTCTCTCTCTCTCTCTCTCTCTCCCTCTCTCTCTCTCTCTCTCTCTCTCTCTCTCTCTCTCTGGTGCCACTCGGTCCTCGATCTTCGGTCTGTCTCCTGGATCTTACCTCCCCTCCGCCCCTCCCCTTCCTCTTCCTCTCCTTTCCCTCCCACTCACTCTATCCCTCCTTCAATGTCCCGTCTCCCCCCTCCCCATCCTTCTATCAGTCTCTCTCTCCCTGTCTTTTATTCTCATGCTCAGCTACTAAATTATCTGTCCAACCCCCCTACCAAATCTCTCTCTCTCTCACAACACACACACACACACACACTACACCCCTCCTTGCCCGGGGTCTTACCACAGCCTGGGGAGATGAGGATGTGTGTGTGTGTGGTGTGTGTGCGTGTGTGTGTGTGTGTGTGCGTGTGTGGTGTGTGTGTGTCTGAACACTGCAAACGATGCAAAACTCACATCCTCTCCACTTCTCATTTGATATCTCAGGGGGGAGGGTGGGGGGAGGCGGGTGAGGCGTGGGGAGGTCATGTCTAAATGTCACTTTAGAGTTATGGAGGGTCGAGGGGGTCTATGTATTTCTGTGTCCCTAATGTGTGTGTGCGTGTGTTCAGGGGGGGTTAGTGAGTCACATGTACAAATCATTCTAGAGCTGGAATCCATTATTACCACAGAGAATATGGGCCAAAATGAACCCCTCTGTCTCTCTCTCCTCTCAGCCTCTCCCTCCCTCATCTGCCTCTCCACTCTATCCATTTCTCCCTCTCTCCTCCTACCTACGAGTCAGAGTGGAGTGGAGGAAATGTTTCCATGTCCGTTCAGAGCCAGCCCGTCTGAGGGCTCTCTGGTCGCACTGAAAACCAGAACCAGAACCAGAACCCCAACCAGAATTCCCCTGCCTCCAAACCAGATCATAACGCTGTCCAGGGATGGTGTCTGACGTTTCAATACAGAAGATATTCACACTGCGTTGAAGTTCTCCATTCTGAGCTCATACTGAGGGACAAATAGGCAAGTGTGTCAATAATGTAGAATAATAATAATAATAATAATAATAATATAATAATAATAATAATAATAATAATAAAAATAAACGGTACCAAAAACAAAAGGGACCTTCGTCCTGTTTCACAGGCTCGGTCCCTAATAATAACAATAATAACAAGGATATTATCATCATAATAATACATTGTGAAAGACTTCTGTGCTTCTGACCACATTAGAAGAGAAGGAATCTGTATACCTTTGTTCTGGCCAAACAACCACAGATCTGAACCCAGGCCCCCAATAGTCCTGAGTTCTGCTAGACCACGAGACCCCAACCGGGTCCAGACGGGGTCAGCTCGTCCACCACACGTTCGTTCTGAAACTCTGAGCAGACGGATGGAGGTGCGCCCAGCCCCCCTGAGGGGTGATGGGTCCAATGGTCCACTGAGGAGGGGACCACCTGAGGGGTGATGGGTCCAATGGTCCACTGAGGAGGATCATTGAGAGGACCATCTCCTCCCCACCTGGAGAGGAGACCAGCCGGCCCGAGTCGTCTACAGCAAACTAGGAGGAGAAACAAGCCGGCAGAGCACAGCCTGAAGGAGATTTAAAATACGTGTGGAATCATAACACGCAGGCCGCCGCCGGGGCAGAAATAGCCCCTGACTTCCTCTGGCTGCACTGCAGTCAGGCTGCTTTGGCCACAGAGAACAATAGAGTGACTGCCAGACAGGCGGGACCCAAAGTCACCGGGCTGGTCGGGGTAAGAGCACCCGGCTCAACGCAGGCTGAGGGGGAGCCCCTGGTCCCCTCCAGGGGGTCCTGGACATGCTGTGGTTGTCCCCCCAGGGCGCAGGAAGTCACACCTAGAACCTGGGTCAGGTCCATGAGTGGGAAAGCTGTGAGGCTCAAGGCGCTGGTGGTGAGGATTCAAGGATTTATGTTTCTGTGCTACAGTGTCATTTACTCATCTTCATTGTCCGTTACCCCAAATTAGTCTTTCTTCATCTTCAAAGTTCTCCTCTTTTTTTCTCTCTCTCTCTCTCTCTCTCTCTCTCTCTCTCTCTCTCTCTCTCTCTCTCTCTCTCTCTCCCCCTTTCTCCCTCCCCACCTTGACCCCAGACTGCATTTTTTCCTTCAGATGGTGTCACATCAAAACACACACACACACACACACACACACACACACACACACACACAGCAAAGGAACAGGGAGCTGGCATTGAGAACAATAGTAGCAATTAGAAGACGATTAAACACTCTCCCTGTGCCAACTGAGCTACAAATGATGCTCAGTTTTTTTAAATGTTCAGCAATTGAGCAATTGAGCAGTGAGAATGTCTTCGAGATGACTTCCACACACCCCAGAACAGAGACAAAAATGCTTTCAAACAAAGTGACACAATGGAACAGAGTATCTCCTTCTGGTTATATGACTGTTATGGTAGACTACATGGTGGATGCATGGCTATGATGGACCAACAATACCTAATGATATAATGATAATAATGATATAATGTTTGACCTTTCGCCAAAAGGTTTTGGTTGGATCCCCAGTGTCTGTAATCTAACCTTGAGCAAGGCATCCTTGTGCATGATGCCCATCTGCTCTTTGGAATGTACCTGGAGATGCTGCAAGTCTGCTGAACAACTAAACTGTATCATCTATCATGCAGCTCCTTACCCACAATGCCTTGCAGCGCCTTCGCAAATCCATACGCACACCCCGACAGCTTCATCCAATCATGTTGCACCGCTACTACGGCCCTCTGAAGGGGCTCCTGTCTGATTGCAGAGGGTCCGAGGAGTGTTAGAAACACACTCCTAAATCTGTCAGCCACTGACGGCACAGACAGAAAGCAAAACACGGCCCCCCACACCACAGCCAGGGGGCAACACTTCATCTGTGAGGCTCAACAAAGACGGGCTGGTTCCAACACACAGGAGGACCCTCCTCCCCCTCACTCCCCTCTCTCTCCCCCCTCAGGTTTCTACACTCAAACATAAATACAATGAATTCAAGTCTCTCTCTTCTCTCCCCCCTCTCCCTGCTCCCCGGGCGGGCAGGCTCCAGGCGGACAAGGAGCCACCATGGAGGAGCTCTTCATGTTGCTCCACAGAGTTTAAGACAACAGAAGAGGAGGTGAGGCAGGAGGTGAGAGGGAGAGAGAGGAGCAGGGGGAGCATGAGGAAGCGGTGAGAGAGGAGGAGGAGGATAGAGAGAGGAGGAGAAGTAAAGATGGAGTTGGCCGGCATGCCGCCCCATGTGTACGGTCAGCTGCGGCTTGGCTGCCGTGCCGATGACCTCTGACCTGCTCTGAAGGTCGACTTCTCTGACTGCAAGTCACACTGCAGAAAGCATTTCTCTCTCTCCTACATGTGACTCTCTACATGGAAAACTCTCTTGCTCTCTCTCTCCTATATGTGATGGTCTCTCTACCTTGGTTAAAATGTTCAATAAACATCCAGTAGTCAACTGCATACATTCAAAAGACAACGCACAGCTCTTGGAAAACTTTCTGACCACACACAGTATCCAACAGTATACAACAGTATCCAAGTGGACGATGCTATATGTAGGGCCCTGCCACTGCATCACTCCAGCTCCATATAGTCCCCTCAGGGAGTGGGACCTACAGAGACACCAGCCTGACCTCTGCCCTGAGGGACCCAGAGAGACCAGCTGGACCTCTGGCCCTGAGGGACCCAGAGAGACCAGCTGGACCTCTGGCCCTGAGGGACCCAGAGAGACCAGCCTGACCCCTGGCCCATTGGGACCCAGAGAGACCAGCCTGACCCCTGGCCCTGAGGGACCCAGAGAGACCAGCCTGACCCCTGGCCCTGAGGGACCCAGAGAGACCAGCCTGACCCCTGGCCCTGAGGGACCCAGGGAGACCAGCTGGACCCCTGGCCCTGAGGGACCCAGGGAGACCAGCTGGACCCCTGGCCCTGAGGGACCCAGAGAGACCAGCGTCTCCTGGATTCATCTGCCCAGGGTTCAGGCCCACTATTAAACACAGTCTGAGCATGAGGTCTACGATCAGGGCTCTGATGTTCTCATAGAAGAGCAGCCTCCAGAAGAGCAGATCAGCATTTCCCCTGAAGAACATCTGATACCGTCGCTTGGCTGGACGTACCTCAAACTTAACTTGGTGAACAAGTTTGCGCCAAGTAATCAATGATTGCAATAATGTTTGAATTGTTCTCTGAATAAGTGCTGTTCATACTGGATTACAGTCTCAAGAGTTTCTGTGGCTGAGACGCCATGGGTAACCAGTGTCAAACGCACTCTGCTACTCTCAGACTTTGAAATCATTAAACTGATTTAGTTTTTTCCTCTCAACATATCTTTCAATATTTTCTCGTCACTCACATCCAGGGACCTGCCGGAGCACATCTCTGCTCGGAAAACAAGTCAATACGCAACAACTGGAAATCACAAACACAAAATTACACCAAAGCATCGTCTGGCCTGTGAAAGCGTGGCCCGCTTCAGTCCTGCGTTGAATTTTCCAAAAACCCTGAAACCAAATCCCATGTTGTTTCATTTAAGGGGTTGCCTTAGTCTTAGCCACCAAACCAAGCGCTAGCATTCCAATACTTAAACCTGACAGAAGTTACCACACCCCGCCCCCCCCCTCAGGGAGCATGCTAGCCAAGTCTCAGATGAGGAGCATCCCATAATACTCTTTCAATGGACGGCTTAGGTTTCACTCTGGGAGATCCTTTCTTCACTCTCCCTTGCCCTCCACATCTTTCAGGGGGTCTTAAGAGGTCAGCTGATTTTAATGGTCACTTATTGCATGTGGAGCCGCAGCCCAAACTCAGCGCTGGACCACCCTGTCGTTACAGCGGCCCCCAGGCTGAAAGGCTTGATGAGACACCAGCCAGAGATGATGCATTGCAGCATCAGACCATATCAATAACGTTCCACACTGAAGAAAGATCCATGGGTCTCAACCCCGCCTCACTGGCCCACTGTAGTACAGGGCTTTGAGATGTAGAGACCTCTCCAGTCACTGAGGAGACTGGTCCACATTATAAATACAACGGGCACAGTTTATGTCCTATCTGAAATAACTGCCTGAGTGGACGGTACATAATAAGAACAAAGTTTCCGCTACAGTTTCTGCTACAGAGAAACCCACACAGCAGAAGAATGGCCATTAACAGCCAGGGTGGGTGGATCTGTTTAAACTCTCACACCACAGGAGCTCAGGCTCCCAGGTCAGGAGCCATGTTGTGAGAGAAACATCTTCAATACAAGCGCTGCACCAAACAACAACAAACAACATTCAGCCGAGAGCTCCGCGGGGGGCACACACTCACCTCGGCACGCTGCGTCCTGGGCTGGCTAGCGTCTGTTTCGATGGCGTACACGTCAAGCAGGTAGAGGTCCGAGCCCTGCTCCCGGTCCAGCTCGGCGGCCGTCTGGACCACGCCGGTGTGGCGGTCGATGGTGAACAGCCGACCCGCCGCCTTGCCGTGGCTGCGGACTGCCACGATGAAGAACTCCACTTTGGTTCCAGAACCGCGGGGGCTGGAGGCGTCCAGCGAGATGACGTTGGTGCCGGGCGGCTGGCCCTCCTTCAGGATGGTGATGTACTTGGGCTGGGAGAACACCGGGCCGTCCCCGCCCTGGAGGATGATGGTCAGCTCGGTCCGAGACGTCTTGCGTTCGGCGCCGTGGTCCGTGGCCGACACAGTGAGCGTGTACACCAGCCTGGACGGCACCAGCTGGGAGGCCAGCCGGATGTCCCCGCTGTAGCGGTCCATGATGAAGGTGTCGGCGTCCCCCCTCACCAGGTCGTACTCCACCTCCCCGTTCGACCCCTCGTCGGGGTCAAAGGCCACCACCGTGGTCAGGATCGACCCGATGACGATGTTGGGCTCGGCCACCAGGGCGTTCTGTGACACGAAGGCGGGGACGTTATCGTTCAGGTCCGTCACCCATATGGTGACGTTCTTCAGGGCGAAACGACGGAACTCCACGGGCACGGCCTGGTCCGTGGCCTTGATGGTGAGCTCAAACAGGTTGGAGAACTCCCTGTCTATGTCTCTGTTTGTATATATGAGCCCGGTGCTAGGGTCGATGCTGAAGTGCCCCCCACGGGGTGTCTGCTGGACGATGGAGTACTCCAGCTGTCCGTTGATGTCTGCATCTGTGTCATGAGCGCTGATGGTCATGACCGAGGCGGAGATGGGGAGATTCTCAGCGATGGATTTGAATATGTCCCCCGGGGTGAATATGGGGGGGTTATCGTTGAAGTCTCTAACGTGAATGATCACGGGGATGGAGGAGGAGCGGGCCGGCCTGCCGTTATCTCTGGCCGTGATGTTGAGCTTGTAGAACGACTGAGTTTCAAAGTCCAGCTTCTTCATTAAGAATATGCTGCCAGTGTTGGGGCTGATGCTGAACGTGCCGTGATTGTTGGTGGCTGTGATGCTGTACGAGATGTCTGCATTCGGACCGGAGTCGGCGTCCGTGGCAGTCACAGAGGCCACCAGCTCTCCTATCCTCATGTTCTCCAGAACATCCACAGACAGGGAGGACTTGGGGAAGGACGGGGAGTTGTCGTTCTCATCCAGAATGCTCACACTGAGCATACAGGAGGAAGATAAAGGCACAGCCCCTCCGTCAACGGACAGTATTTTCAGGGAGTAGTGGGAAGTGGATTCATAGTCCAGCGTTCCAACCAAAGTAATCTGACCGGAGCTGCCGTCAATCACAAACTGGCCCTCCTCGTTTCCCTCGGCGATGTGGTACCCCACAAGTCCATTTCTGTTCTCATCCACATCGGAGGCCGAGACCCGGAGCACTTGGGTCATGTTCTGGGCTGACTCCGAGATGGAGGCCTGGTAAATGTCTTTGGTGAACTTTGGCGAGTTGTCGTTGATATCTTGAATGTAAACTTGCACTTTTGCCTGGTCCCTGAGGGGCTTGGGGAGCCCCTGGTCTGATGAAATGACCGTGAAGCTGAACCCAGCGGCGCCTCTCTGTCTCATGAGAGACTCGCGGTCCAACTGCAGAGTGCTTGTCAACTCCCCTGTGATGGCGTTCAACTCAAAGTTGGGTTGTGGCAGCTCAAATGTATATCTGATCTCACTGTTTGGGCCAAAGTCTTTATCCTGGGCGAAAACGCACCCAACCAGCGAGCCTCTGGTCTGCTCTTCCTCAAAGTGGAACACATAATTGGTACTGTTGAAGAGTGGTCGGTTGTCATTCACGTCGTCCAGGATGACGGTGACGTTGACACTAGCACTTAGAGGTTCGACAGCGCGGTCTTTCGCCACCAGAACCAAGTTATATCTGTCGCGGAGCTCTCTGTCTAGCTCTGCTTTGATGTACAGCTGGCCGTCGGGGAAAATACCAAACATGTCACCTGTGTTGCCCTCCACAATGTCATACACGATTTCACCGTTCAGCCCAGAGTCTTTGTCTGTAGCCTCCACCTTGAAGAAGCGGCTGTTGACGGGCTCGGACTCCAGGATGACGACCTCATAGGACAGCTGCTCAAAGGTCGGGGAGTTGTCATTGACGTCGTACACGCTGACGGTGAGGATGAGTTTGGAGGTATGCTGGGGGACACCCATGTCGAAGGCCATCACCTCCACCTGGTAGGAGCTGGTGGTGACCTCCAACGGGCCCGTCAGGGAGATCAGGCCGTGCTTCTCATGGATGTGAAACAGGCCCTTGGGGTTCTGCTTCAGGCTGTAGACCACCAGGCCGTTGGTGCCCTCATCCGGGTCGGATGCCTGGGCCTGGAAAATGGCGTGTCCCGTGCTCCAGTTCTCCACAGCGCTGACGTGCTCCATAGCGTGCAGGAAGTGGGGGGCATTGTCATTCAGGTCCTTCACAGTGACGTTGACGAGGGCCTCTCCGGTGACCTCCCCGCCCCGGGCCACCACTTTGAGCTGGTAGAACCCCTGCTCTTCTCGGTCTATCTGGCTGGCCGCAGTTATCTGACCCCCGCCATTGATGGTGAAGACCCCCCGCTGGTCTCCTGCGGTGATCAGGTAGGTGATGTTGGTGTTGAGGTCCACGGTGGTGGCGGACACCGTGCCTATGACCGCTCCGATGCCCACATTTTCAAACATGACAAAGCTGTAGCCCTTCTGGCTGAAGGTGGGGGGGTTATCCTGAGTGTCTATCACCGTCACGGTCACAATAGCCTGGGTGTGGGATCTCAACCCCCCTCCGTCTACAGCCGTCACCTGCAGCTGGTAGGCTGTCTTCTCCTCTCTGTCTAGAGGTACCAGAGTGGTAACTTTGCCCGTGTTGCTATTAATGTGGAATTTGGACGTGTCCCCAGCCGTAATGATATACTTTACACTGCCGTTCCGACCTAAATCGGGGTCTGTGGCTAGAGCGGTGGTGACATAGGAGCCTGAGGGCTCGTTCTCCTTCACGTTGGCAAAGTATTGAACAGGGTAGAACACGGGCCTGTTGTCATTTATGTCCTTCAGCGTGATGTTGACCCTGCCGACCGAGTGGAGAGGGGGACTGCCGCCGTCTGCCGCACGGATGTGGAGGAGAAAGGAGCCCTGGTCCTCCCTGTCCAGCTCCACCGCTGTGCTCAGCCTCCCCGTCGCAGCCTCCAGGCGGAACAGCTCCTGCACAGCCGTGGATGTCTCCGCATCAAACGTGAAGCGCACGCTGCCATTGGCACCGAGGTCGTCGTCGGAGGCAGACAGAAGCAGCAACTCGCTGCCCGCGGGGGCGTGCTCCACCACGGACACGTGGTATGACCTCTGGGCGAAGGTGGGCACCTGGTCGTTGACGTCGGTGATGTTCACCACTAGCTTGGTGTAGGAGATCTTGGGCTGCAGCCCCTGGTCTTTGGCGCTGATGTTGAGCACGATTTCGGACGCTACCTCCCTGTCTAGGGGCGAAGCGCTGGTCACCAGGCCACTGTTCTCGCTGATGGAGAACCAGCCCAGGGCGTTCCCGGACACCAGTGAGTAGCGCAGGTTGGCGTTCTGCCCGGAGTCGCCATCTGTGGCGGAGACCCCTTTAATGTAGCTCCCTGTGGGGGTGTCCTCGCTGATGTCCACCCGGTACAGTGCATTCTGGAATATGGGCGGGTGGTCATTGATGTCATTCACAAATATAACCAGGCTGGCGAAGGAGGAGCGGGCCATGGGATGACCATTGTCTGACACGGACACCGTGAGGTTATAGGATGAGATGCGCTCTCGGTCCAAAATGCTTGCCACTTTTATCAGGCTCAGGTTAGGGACCGGAGACGTGTGGACCTCAAAGTGCCTCTGCTCATTGCCCCCCAGGATGGAAACGGAGATGTTCCCGTTGGCCATGGGCGAGTCGGAGTCTGACACGGTGAGCAACGCCACCACAGTGCCAATCTGGGCGTTCTCGTCCACGGACGCAAACTTAGAAGTGGTGGGAAAGTACCTAAACTTCACCACCGGGTCGTTGTCATTCACATCCTGGAGTTTGACCGTGGCCTCAGTCCTCCCCGACAGGGAGGGCACCCCGTGATCCGCAGCGTGCACAGTCAGAGAATATTCTCTTTTGCTCTCAAAGTCCAGCGGCTCTTTGATGATAATAGTACCAACTTTGGGGTCGATCTGAAAAGGCGTCCCTTCGTCTAGGAAGTATCTCACATCAGCATTGAGTCCCTCGTCCTGGTCTGAAGCTGTGATCTGCAGAACACTGGAGCCCACGGCCGCGTCCTCAAACACGCTGGTCTGATACTGCTCGTGGTTAAACATGGGAGGGTTGTCATTTATATCCTGGATGGTCACGTTCACCTGGAGATAGCCCAGCCGTTTAGGGTCTCCCTTGTCCTCGACCTCGATCAGAAGCTGGTAGATGGGGGTCACTTCTCTGTCCAGGCCTCCGGATGAGACGAGGTGTAAGAAGGCCCCTTCACCACTAGGGTTGACTGTCACACCCAGACGGAACCTCCTCTGTTCGTTGCCATTTACTATCCGGTATGTAGTGTGATCCACTCCGTTGCTGCCGATGTCCGAGTCCGTGGCTGTGTCCAGGATGACCTGCCGGCCGCTGCTCGCATCCTCCTTGAACGAGACGACAATAGACTCGTCGGGGAACACGGGCGAGTTGTCGTTGATATCCAAAACCACGATCCGAACCTCCGTGGGGTAGGTGGGCTGGCTGGAGAGGACCACGACGTTGATGACATCACTTTGTAAAACTTCCCTGTCAATCACCGCGGAGGTGTAAATGACTCCGGTGGAGCCGTTGATTGCAAACAGCTTGTGGTTTTCACTGAAGCGGTACGTGAAGCTCGGCCGGGTCTCTATCGTCCCCACGTAGGTTCCGATCGGCTGCTCCTCATGGACGCGGAACTCCTGGCGAACTTGGCTGGAGGCGGAATATTGTGATAGAGTCCATAAGAGCAATAAAACTCCGCGAAACCGACCTGAAGCCCGACCTATGAGCGCCATGGTTGATAAACCAGTCCACCTTTCTTCTTAGACAAAGTCCATGCCTATAATGCATCCAATCTGTGGACCCTGGACGACCACTAGCGCATTGTATGAACCCGGGTCTCCCAGTAGTGTGCGTGTTATCCCCTGTGTATTAATACCGCAAAGTATTCCAGACGTCTCGCTGTAATCCTCCGGTGTTCAGAAAGGCACACAGACCACTGAATGAAGCAGACTCTTAGTTCGCTCCCAGTGCGCTTCTCACAGAAGTTCCTCACCTTGTGATAGTAACTCCTCTCCCTCAAAAAGCATCTTCCGATTATCGCAGTCTAACCGCACATTAGTCTACAAAACAAGAAAAAAAAAATCCAATGGAGTTACAGATTGGGGAGCGCGTTGCAAGTCGCATTCAAAGTGTGTCCAAAGTTATCCTGGTTCCACTCTGCTGGGCGCTCCGCTGAGCGCAGCGTCCCGGGATGTAACGGTACGGGGCTGCTCGCATGTTGTACTCAGTCCCAGCAAGTTAGAACAAAGCTGGAGTTCGTCAACTCCCTCCCATCCGTATTGTGATTGGATGATGGCAGGCTCGAGCCCGCCTCTTCTCCTCCTCCCCCTCTCCGTCTCCCCCTCTCTGTCTCCCCCTCCGCTCCTGTACCGCGGAGAGAGCGAGGGGACAGGGAGAGGGGTAGATCTCCCCCCCCCCCCCCCCCCCCCCCCCCCTGTCCTGTCCCCTACTGCTGGCTGTCACTCAACCACCTGGTACAGGTAGGTTCATAACAACTTCAAGTTTAGCTTTTTATCAATGACCTTAAAAACAACCTGAATGTGTGGAGGTCCTGACAGATGGAGGTCAGGTACCAACCACTGGCTCAGCATGGGCTTGTCCCTAAACAGATGCACCATAGAAACGAGGTACTAGTTGACGGTGACTGGATTATTAATTGAATTGATGACAGCAAATGATGACATACTTCTAACCTTGGCCAGGGTCTCGTCTACCTACAAGAGTCGTTCGTTTGGCTTTCTTTATTGGCGTCAATGTTATATGGCTGGATCAATATGTGTTGCTTAGTAAAGTAATCGTGAATACCCGTAAAATCTGATTGTGTATTAATTCCCCAATGCAAAGAAGAATAGTTGGACCCTTTTCTGCTAATAATACAGGTGAGCAGCCCCACCTAGTGGTGGGATAGTACAGTACATGGCCGTCCAATTCTATAAATGGGCTTTATGGTAATCACTTTACCGTTATGAACGCTAATTCATTGAATTATATATTTCTTTATTTCAAAGGAAAGCAAGAAAGGAAGAAGAAAAGAAAGAAAGAAATAAGGATGAATCCAAACATAAAGGAGCAAGAGACAGACACAAACAGGATGTAAACCTCTGATAATCTAATGCTGTATTTGGGTGCGCAGACATGTTGGAGATTAGAGTTAAACTGATTATTCTGCAGAGTGGGCCGAGCGGGCGGAGTCTGTGTGGGCCGATATCAGAGTGAATGATTAACCTGTGAGACAGTCGGCCCCCTGCAGACTGTCACCCAGGAGTGTGATGGCTGATCACTCTTTCTGTTCAGATCCCAGGATGTCTGATTTACTCAGCAGTACGGTGTGGCCTTTAGGAGACACTCAACCAAAACACAACTCAAGACTTTTGGACCTCTGTGGCCACAGCTGAAAAGTAACCAACACAACATTATTATGTTTATTATTATATTCTGAATCGATGATTGTGATTCTATTAGAAACCCTTAATCCACCACACAGCCTCAGGAACATTATTTAGATTTGATTAGATGTAGCTTTATTGTCGATGCAAAGCCAAGTCCAAAACAAAACCACCGCAGGAAGCATGAAGATAGCAGAGTAGCTCTGAGGCAGGAATGTATTTACATTAGAAACAGACGAATGCAAGTATGAATGAGTAACACAGTGAAGGTATAATCTGATACCTCAGATGGGCACATGTGCAGTGGTAAAGGCTGCATGTTAAGGTCAGTGTGAAGAGTGAACTGGAGTGCACAACAGCTGTCATGACATCTGTGTCAGATGGGATTTGATCTCACAAGAACTTGTGGATTTTGAGCTCAGAACGCAGGGTCTTTGGTTCACCTGAAGGTCAGTCAGGACCAGAAAAACATTGATTCTGAGAAATAAGCTATTAAATCTTCATGTCTTGCACTAAAAAAGAGCAGACTATTTGAAGCTGTGGTGTCTGCAGGAAGGCACCATCATGTTGGATGAGGCCTTCACTTCCCCTGGACATGGTCATAGTATGGTAAAAACAGGTGAGGTCAAATGTAAGGCTGAAGACTCCAGCATGGAGACAGGGTTCTGGCCCAGGCCTTGGATGTAAAACCATGCTCGTATTTTAGTCCAGTGTTATTGCTGCGGCCAGCAAGGCCTTGAAATGATCCCTTCATGAACTGGAATCAATCATGGATTTGTCTTCTCTTCATGTCAGGTTCTGAGGAATGCATTTCCTCAGAGTCCAAACATCCAACAGGGATAACTTTACCATCAGTGGACAGGAAATATTGCAGTGTTTCCCAACTGGGGGTCCGTGTACCGTAGGGGGCACAGGTCCAGCAGGGTCCAGGGGGTCCTGGACTGTAGGGGGCAGAGGTCCAGCAGGGTCCAGGGGGTCCTGGACTGTAGGGGGTACGGGTCCAGCAGGGTCCAGGGGGTCCTGGACTGTAGGGGGTACGGGTCCAGCAGGGTCCAGGGGGTCCTGGACTGTAGGGGGTATGGGTCCAGCAGGGTCCAGGGGGTCCTGGACTGTAGGGGGTACGGGTCCAGCAGGGTCCAGGGGGTCCTGGACTGTAGGGGGTATGGGTCCAGCAGGGTCCAGGGGGTCCTGGACTGTAGGGGGTACGGGTCCAGCAGGGTCCAGGGGGTCCTGGACTGTAGGGGGCAGAGGTCCAGCAGGGTCCAGGGGGTCCTGGACTGTAGGGGGTACGGGTCCAGCAGGGTCAAGCAGGGTCCAGGGGGTCCTGGACTGTAGGGGGTACGGGTCCAGCAGGGTCCAGCAGGGTCCAGGGGGTCCTGGACTGTAGGGGGGCAGAGGTCCAGCAGGGTCCAGGGGTCCTGAACTGTAGGGGGCAGAGGTCCAGCAGGGTCCAGCAGGGTCCAGGGGTCCTGGACTGTAGGGGGTACGGGTCCAGCAGGGTCCAGCAGGGTCCAGGGGTCCTGGACTGTAGGGGGGCAGAGGTCCAGCAGGGTCCAGGGGGTCCTGGACTGTAGGGGGCAGAGGTCCAGCAGGGTCCAGGGGGTCCTGGACTGTAGGGGGTACGGGTCCAGCAGGGTCCAGGGGGACCTGGACTGTAGGGGGCAGAGGTCCAGCAGGGTCCAGGGGGACCTGGACTGTAGGGGGGCAGAGGTCCAGCAGGGTCCAGCAGGGTCCAGGGGGTCCGAGTAACAACTGCTGTGAAAAATAATGACGACTCAATTAAGACCAGTGACTCAGTTAAGACCTTTTTAAACACCTCCCAGCTACACCACGGTCTGATGGGGCAGGGCAGGGCTGTTTAACACGAGGGTCCGGTCTGGCCAGTGGATTGACACCTAAGACCCATTTGGACACATTTAGACCCTAAACGCCGAAGTTGAACTTGAGGAAACGTGAACTACAGGTGGTGAGGTGCTAATGTTAGCCTGTCTCCACATCTCCAGGCCATCAGGCAGGATGGGGCGAGGCAGACAGCAGGCCACAGCAGGCCTTCTACTACCATTCAGTTGTGGAGGAAGGTCGCGGGAGTGTGCAGTGTTCATCTGACAGAGAGGCTCATTGTGAGCTGAGGAGGAGGAGGAAGGAAGATACTCTTCTCCAATAACCACTGGTACAGCTCTGATACAAGCAGGGCTGCACACACACACACACACACACACACACACACACACACACACACACACACACACACACATGCACCAGTGTTTAGCACGTTTACTGCAGCCATGAAGCATTACAAATCCTTGTGTTCCTCTCACACTGGGTCACAGAGATCCTCCTTGGAGTGCTAGCCTCCCTAATGATGGAAGCTTCTCCCTTCTCCCTCCTCAGGGGCCAGGGCGCAGGGGGTCACGGTCTGGGGTCGCCAGGGTTTGTTACAGCATCTAGTCTCTCTGAGCTTCCTCAGTACAGCCCCCACTGTACTGCTGGTTTTCACACTGTACTGCTGGTCAATGTGAATTTCTCCTAAGGGGGATTAAGAAAGGAATATCTTATCTTATCTTATCTTGTGGATTCTATTAACAAACAAAATGAAAACGCTTTCCCTAGAGGTATAGGTAACTGCAGAGATAACTGCTAGCATTCTACATATACACTGGTTTTATTTGATCAGTCTTTCAGTTTCAATAAATACATCTTGTATGAAAACCATAGTTTAAAGTGCGCTACAGTGAAGTGAAAACCGGAAAGTGGAATAGCTATCTTTGCATGTTATCACCGCTAGATGTCAGCGTTGCACAGCTGTTTGTTTTCGAGACTGCCGAGCGTATTCATCGCTAGGGCAACGTTTTATTGTACCGTTTAATGTCTTGTACTTCGGTGAACAGCAACGATACGAGAGACCATTTCAACTGTCCATGAATTAGCGTGCATTACCTGAACTTCTCCCAGTGGCTCTGTCACTTCATAGTAAATGAAACGGGTACAAAGAAATGTTTGTGACGGCCGATCAGAACAGGGTTGTTTTGACATGAAGTAACACAGCAATTAATATGATTTATATTAATAAAATAATGAACCATCTTGTGCTGCAGAACTGTGGAACACTAGGAGACATCTGTATGTAGGCCTATTGAAGAGGCCTACATACAGATGTCTCCTAGTGAATAGGCCCTATTCACATTATAAACAGACATGAGTTTTTCATAACATGGGAAGATATACTTCAGAGGCTGTCACAACTGTATGCCTCCTGAAAATCCTCTTCTCCAGACTCCTGCTATGGGACGAACAGGACCCTGCTGTTGACCCCACTACTGCATCAGGCTGCTACACGAAGAGACCACAGGAGGCCAGAGCAGCAGGAAACAGCAGCATCACAAGCCGCTCGCCTTATTCGGCGTGATTGTGTTTCAAGATAACAAAATGAGTGACATTATTCCACAAGAGGGATTCTGTTCTACCTTTTAAATTAATATGGAACTCTAAACCTGGCTGTTGGGGGGGGGGGGGGGGGGGGGTGGGGAGACAACAAGAGAGGGAAGTGGGAGAGAGAAGGTTAGAAGGAGAGAAAGACAACGAGATGGAGAGAGAGTGAGAGGAGAGAGACAGAGAGAGAGAGAGAGAGAGGGAGAGGGGGGAGACAGAGAGAGAGGGAGACAGAGAGACAGAGAGAGAGAGAGAGAGAGAGAGAGAGAGAGGCAGAGAGAGGGAGACAAAGACAGAGAGACAGAGAGAGGGAGACAGATAGAGAGAGAGAGAGAGAGAGAGAGAGAGAGAGAGAGGCAGACAGAGAGAAAGAGAGGGAGACAGAGAGAGAGAGAGGGAGAGACAGAGGAAGGAAGACAGTGACAAACACCAGGAGCAGTTCATGAACACCTGGCTCCTCTTTCCCACCCCCAGCAGAAGCCTGGGGAACACACACAGAACCCAGAGAACAGTCTGGTTCTTAATGGGCTCCTGGGTGCTGTGTCCATTCACCCTGAGGTGCTGGGGAGTTCACTAGGTCTTTGTTCTGCCAGCCCTCCTCCCTGTGAACATTGGGTCGAAAGGTCATCTTCTGCCTTTTTGCTCCTGGTCTCTTCCTAACATCCCTGTGTTACTGAACACCACGTCTCAGACCACCTTCACTGGAATATGTCATAGATCCATCATGTTCTCTTGGCCACCAGAAACTCTTCAATATTTCATCATTTTTTATCCAAGGTGACTTCCAGCTGATAGAGGTCATTAAGGAGCAGGTAGGGGTTAGACAGTACAGAGACAGGTCATTAAGGAGCAGGTAGGGGTTAGACAGTACAGAGACAGGTCAATAAGGAGCAGGAAGGGGTTAGACAGTACAGAGACAGGTCATTAAGGAGCAGGTAGGGGTTAGACAGTACAGAGACAGGTCAATAAGGAGCAGGAAGGGGTTAGACAGTACAGATACAGGTCATTAAGGAGCAGGTAGGAGTTAGACCGTACAGACAGGTCATTAAGGAGCAGGTAGGGTTAGACAGTTCAGAGACAGTTCACTAAGGAGCAGGTAGGGTTAGACAGTACAGAGACAGGTCATTAAGGAGCAGGTAGGGATTAGACAGTACAGAGACAGGTCATTAAGGAGCAGGTAGGGGTTAGACAGTACAGAGACAGGTCATTAAGGAGCAGGTAGGGGTTAGACAGTACAGAGACAGGTCATTAAGGAGCAGGTAGGGGTTAGACAGTACAGAGAAAGGTCATTAGGGAGCAGGTAGGGGTGACTGTGACTGTCAGTAACTGGGATCAAAGCCAGGACCAGAATCATTCTAACAGTATTAATTATTATCAATTATACTCAAAATAACCTTCAGAGTTGATTTTGACCGCATTTTATTGGTCATTTAGACCGACAGACATGGTACTTGTGGTGTTGCTGCAGTAAAACCTGTTCCAAAGCAGCACCTGCTTCAAGATCAACGCTCCCAGAGGCAGTGTAATGATGAACCACACAGCTTATCCTCCTTCACGGTAAAGACTGTCTGCTTTCATGCTGCAGCAGGACGGTCCACACCATAAAGAGATGTGGTTTTCTCTGCTTGCCCTCACTCCCTCCACCACTACCCACAGTTCAACCCCACTCTGCCCTTTTCAGTGGACACATGGGGCCATATGCCAGCATGGGGCCATATGCCAGCATGGTGGGCTTCAGCTGGTGGAGTGACTCAGTGTTAGGATGTCAGCAGGGACACGCGGCCTTCTGGATCATTTAAGGAGAGACTCAGGGTATTTACACTAAACAAGCTCATGTGTCACGAGGGCTCACTCAGAAGTGGAAAGCCCTCCATGCCCCCTGCTGAGTCAGGAGTCTGAGAGTGATAACTCCTGGTGACGGCATATGTATGTTCCAGTGAGTGTGCATGTGAAGTACAGGTGTGAACATGCATGCATCTGCAATGTCTTTCTCCGAGGTCCTGTAAACCAGGTGAGAATTAGGTGACCATACCTGTAAACCAGGTGAGATTCAGGCTACTCTAACCCAGGTGAGATTCAGGCTACTATAACCCAGGTGAGATTCAGGCTACTATAACCCAGGTGAGATTCAGGCTACTATACCTGTAAATGAGGTGAGACAAAGGTTACTATACCTGTAAACCAGGTGAGATTCAGGCTACTATAACCCAGGTGAGATTCAGGCTACTATAACCCAGGTGAGATTCAGGCTACTATACCTGTAAATGAGGTGAGACTCAGGTTACTATTTCTATTACTATTTCTAAGACTCTATTTCCTGAGGAAGCTGAGATCTTTCAATGTGTGCAGTAAGATGTTGGAGATCTTCTACCAGTCTGTTGTTGCTAGCGCCATTTTCTTTGCTGCTGTGTGTTGGGGCAGCAGCACCAGAGCCAGTGACATCAACATACTTGATAAAATCATCAAGAAGGCTGGCTCTGTCCTAGGTCTCGGGCTAGAATCTTTTGAATCTGCGGTGGAGAGGAGAATGCTGAAAAAACTGTTATCCATCATTGACAATGATCAGCACCCTCTCCATCAAACAGTGGTCAGACAGCGGAGCACCTTCTCTCACAGGCTGCTCCAGCTCTGCTGTCGAAGGGAAGGATATAGGAAATCATTCCTACCACATTCCATTACACTGTACAATAACAGCCAATAACTTATTGCAACAGTCTCCTTGCACCTTATATTTCATTTCATTTAATTTAATTATATTCTGTACACTGTTTCTTTAAAAAATATTGCACTAAAATTAGTTTAGTCTATATTTAGTTTACATTTTTAGTTTATATTCAGTTTATATTTTATATTTATATTTTTAATATATATATTTTATTTTTTATATACTGTACATACATACACTTTTTATTTCTAATTGCATTCATTCTGTGTATTCTAATGCTGCTGCTACATTGCGATTTCCCAGTTTGGGATTAATAAAGTATTTCTATTCAATTCTATTCTATTATTCTGTAAATCAGGTGAGACTCAGGTTACCAGTGGGGAACCCTCAGGGCCTTCTACGCCTTCAGAGAAGGCCTAACAAAATTCTGGACCAAAACATATTAAATAAGAAATAATTATTATTATTTAATTATTTTTTGTATTATTTTTAGTATTATTTTTAATTTATATCTTATTTAATTTAATACAATACATTTAATAAATTTTCTCTCATTTCTCACATCTGCAATGAAATGGTTACGGTCCCTAAAACATGTTATCCAATCAGAATCGTCCGTTTCTATCAAGGCCCGGTTAGCTGGCTCATTAATTGGTTAGGACTTCACAATTCCTGCAGAAGGCCTAGCTATGTGTTTTGGTCTGGAGAGTGAGGGGCAGATTGACCAATCACGGTTCGATTTCAAGTGGGCGGGACAAAAAAAAAAAGACCTTAGGCCTTCACGAAGTCCTAACCTATCACATACTGGCTGAGTCTCAACCGTTCTCACCACTCTGTTACATAGGTAAAACTTGGCAGAGTGGTGAAAGTGGTTGAGAGATTGAGATTGAAAGTTAAATGGCGTCAGAGGAGAATTACGTTATTTCTAGCTTGATCGGATCGCCCTTTTCAATGCGTCCTTTCACAGAAAAACTATAAATAATAAAAAACGGAAGACTAATAAAAAAAAAAGGTTAAGAAAGTGGAAAGGCATTTCAAGACCGAAAATGATCAGCGATATCCATGGATGGCGGGCTGTTATAAAACAAACAGGCTGTTCTGGTGGAGTTGTTTGCTTTTTACAACTGAAAAAGCGCTGAATTTGTCAGCCTTACAAATCTGACAAAGTCAACCTACCGACATCAAGGTTCTGCGGCACACCTGCAAGCGACGGTCAGTTTGAAAACCTTTGGGGTGATGAAATGAGCCTCGGTGTCTGTGTCGGCAGCGTCATGGGGTGACACTCTGGGTGACTTCATTTTATATTTCCAGGTTTGGCTTTAGAATATGTTTATGTATGTTTATTTAATTTTGAGATGTTTCTTGTTGCGGAGAATGTTATCGATGTTATGGTCTATTTGTTTACATCCTCGTCATCGTTAATTAAAGTCGGATTGCATTTGTTTAACCCTTTCAATTAATCGTACTGTTGCTTTTTTCCGTGAAGATTTATTTTCTCAGCCGTGATGACTGAGGTGAAGGCCCAGCTGTAGTGCTCACGGTTCGCCACTGCAGGTTACTATACCTGTAAATCAGGTGAGACTCAGGTTATTATACCTGTAAATCAGGTGAGACTCAGGTTATTATACATGGAAATCAGGTGAGACTCAGGTTATTATAACTGTAAATCAGGTGAGACTCAGGATATTATACCTGTAAATCAGGTGAGACTCAGGTTATTATACCTGTAAATCAGGTGAGACTCAGGTTACTATACCTGTAAATCAGGTGAGACTCAGGATATTATACCTGTAAATCAGGTGAGACTCAGGTTATTATACCTATAAATCAGGTGAGACTCAGGTTACTAGTAAGTAAGTAAGTAAAATTTATTTGTACAGCGCCTTTCACAGGCCAGGCTCACAAAGCGCTTTACAGTTTCTACAATACAGTGAAGAAATACATAGACATTTTCAAATTAAAGTTTAAAAGGCCAACAACAACTCAGTGACAATCATAGCAGCCCCACAACAATTTACGCAAAAGCCTGAACAAATAGATAGGTCTTTAGTTGCCTTTTAAAGGAGTCAACAGACTCCACTGAACGCAGAGAGAGCGGAAGATCGTTTCAGAGTCTGGGAGCAACAGCCTGGAAAGATCAGTCTCCTCTGGTCCGGAAACGAGTACATGGCACCATCAGCAGATTCTGATTTACAGACCTCAGTGCCCGAGCTGGGGTGTAAGGCTTGATCAGATCACTGATGTAAGGTGGAGCCTGACCATGCAGAGCTCTGAAGGTTAAAACCAGAATTTTAAAATTAATCCTAGAGGAAACTGGCAGCCAATGAAGAGCTTTAAGAATAGGGGTTATGTGTGTCCTCCTATTACAGAAGTCAGAATTCTGGCTGCAGAGTTTTGCACTAACTGCAGACGAGAGAGCTCCTTCTTGTGTAGACAAGAGAACAAACCCAGTGGGGAACCCTCAGGGCCTTCTACGCCTTCAGAGAAGGCCTAACAAAATTCTGGACCAAAACATATTAAATAAGAAATAATTATTATTATTTAATTATTTTTTGTATTATTTTTATTATTATTTTTAATTAATATCTTATTAAATTTAATACAATACATTTAATAAATTTTCTCTCATCTCTCACATCTGCAATGAAATGGTTACGGTCCCTAAAACATGTTATCCAATCAGAATCGTCCGTTTCTATCAAGGCCCGGTTAGCTGGCTCATTAATTGGTTAGGACTTCACAATTCCTGCAGAAGGCCTAGCTATGTGTTTTGGTCTGGAGAGTGAGGGGCAGATTGACCAATCACGGTTCGATTTCAAGTGGGTGGGACAAAAAAATAAGACCTTAGGCCTTCACGAAGTCCTAACCTATCACATAGTGGCTGAGTCTCAACCGTTCTCACCACTCTGTCACATAGGTAAAACTTGGCAAGAGTGGTGAAAGTGGTTGAGAGATTGAGATTGAAAGTTAAATGGCGTCAGAGGAGAATTACGTTGTTTCTAGCTTGATCGTTGATCGGATCGCCCTTTTCAAGGCGTCCTTTCACAGAAAAACTATAAATAATAAAAAACGGAAGACTAATAAAAAAAAAAAGGTTAAGAAAGTGGAAAGGCATTTCAAGACCGAAAATGATCAGCGATATCCATGGATGGCGGGCTGTTATAAAACAAACAGGCTGTACTGGTGGAGTTGTTTGCTTTTTACAACTGAAAAAGCGCTGAATTTGTCAGCCTTACAAATCTGACAAAGTCAGCCTACCGACATCAAGGTTCTGCGGCACATCTGCAAGCGACGGTCAGTTTGAAAACCTTTGGGGTGATGAAATGAGCCTCGGTGTCCGTGTCGGCAGCGTCATGGGGTGACACTCTGGGTGACTTCATTTTATATTTCCAAATTTGGCTTTAGAATATGTTTATGTATGTTTATTTAATTTTGAGATGTTTCTTGTTGCGGAGAATGTTATCGATGTTATGGTCTATTTGTTTACATCCTCGTCATCGTTAATTAAAGTCGGATTGCATTTGTTTAACCCTTTCAATTCATCGTACTGTTGCTTTTTTCCGTGAAGATTTATTTTCTCAGCGGTGATGACTAAGGTGAAGGCCCAGCTGTAGTGCTCACGGTTCGCCACTGAACAAACCATTACAATAGTCTAAACGTGAAGACACAAAAGCATGGATGATCATATCCAAGTCATTTTGTGACACCATTTTCCTGGGTTTGGAGATGTTCCTCAGTTGAAAAAAGCAATTCTTAGTCAATTGTTTACAGTGTTTCACTATCGACATGTCTTTGTCAAACACAACACCCAGGTTTCTTAGGCTTGGTTTAACAGACTGGCCCAAGTCACCCAGGTACTGTTTAATCCCTGGAATGGAGTCATCAGGAGCAACAACCAGAGTTTCTGTTGACCAAAAAAAGTGACCAAAAAAACTACCTGGCGCTTACATCCACCAAGCAATGAACTAAGGAATTTACCCTATGGAACTCAGTTGGCTTAAAATAGCAGTAAAGTTGAATATAATCAGCAAAATCTTTGGAGGATTTTTCCCAAGGGGACCAAATACAGCAAAAATAAAACAGGACCAAAAACAGAGCCTTGAGGGACTCCACACAACAGATCTGCTGAATCGGACCTTATTCGGTTAGCTGTGAAACTGAAGCTACGCCCAGAAACGTAAGATGAGAACCAATGCAGAACTGACCCTGACAGTCCTACTTCCTCCCTCAGCCTTCTCAGCAGGATCTGGTGGTCAACGGTATCAAAGGCTGAGGACAGATCTAAGAGAACTAGGACAGTGCATTTTCCTGAATCAGCAGATATCATGATGTCACTAGTCACTTTCAATAAGGCTGTCTCCGTTTGCGGAAACCAGACTGAAAGGTCTCATGGATGTTACTATGATCCAGGAAAAATGATAACTGTTCAGAGACCACCTTCTCTAGGATCTTAGACAAGAATGGCAGCTTTGATATAGGCCTAAAATTACTGAGGATAGTCGGGTCTAAGCCTGTCTTTTTAAGCAAAGGCTCCACTATGGCATGCTTAAAGGTACTGGGAAACACACCAGTAGAAAGAGAGAGGTTGACCATTTTGGTAACCCAGGGGCCAATTACATCAAACACTTTCACAAAGAGCCTACATGGAAGGACGTCAGATGAGCAAGAGGAGAGTTTCATCTTGGCCACCAGAGCAGAGATGTCAGCAAGAGTCACACACTTAAATGAGGACCACAAGCTGGAGACAGGCTCAATGTCAAGAGAGGTTCCACACAAAAGGGGAGGGATATTCTCCTTAATCTTCTTAATTTTGTCAATGAAAAATCTCAACAATGCATTGCTGTCAGCTTCACAAAAAACAGGGGTAACTGCATCTTGCGGTGCAAGATGAGCTGTCATCAACATGAAGGTTAAAGTCTCCAAGGAAAAGAACAAGTTCCAAATTTATTATGGAGGATAAAAAGTCACTAAAATCCTTCAAGAACACAGCAGCAGGACCAGGAGGACGGTAAATTGACACGCAGTAAAATGGATTTGAAGAACCCATCTTGACTATCTGGGACTCAAATGAAGTGAAATCCTGGGTCTGGGTCACTTTGCATGTCCAACTGTCCCTGAATACAACAGCCAGCCCCCCCCCCCCCCCCCCCCCCCCCCCCCCACGACGACAGGGGCGGGGCTTCCCGTGTCTCCAAAAGACACATTAAATCCAGCTTTTCTCTTGTGAAAAGATCGATCAGAGAGAAGGATTTATTTGCAATAGACTGGGCATTCAACAGGCCGATATGCAGAGTTGATGACGTCACGGAGTCAGTGTCCGAGGAGCGCAGCGGGATTGGTCGAAGGAATCGAACACGTGGGCTCCAGCTGGACCGTGCAGGCAAAGCCAGTGTAAACACGGAAGAGTATGGAGGCGATGAAAGCCACTGACCACAACCCCAGTGATGTGTAGGCTCCAAGACTGCCATAGTGGTCCAAGCAGACGGCAGTGTGGATGTGCTGCTACACACATTTCGGAGAGGGATCCGACGCAGACACCTTGCGCGTTCTCCATGGCTGAGGATAGCAGAGCCCAGGCGTGCTGCAGCACGTCTTCACTTGACCTGGACTCCGGAACACGAGCCTCTTTTCCTCGATTTCCTGCGGACTTTGCCCGGCGCCCGACACAGCAGCAGGTACTCAGGCGAGTCGGGATCGATGATGAAAGGAGGAGAGAGCGCTTGTTTGTACCTGCCCTGTGTACCAAGAAAGCCCTCCATCGCTTCTTTGATGCGTAACAAAGAGTCCCGATCATAGATCCGCAAGGCTGAGACACATCCATTAGAAATACGGGCTGATATGATCAAATAAGTTGTAAAGATGACCATTAAACAACTATAATAACTATACGTGGCACTGCCAGTCACAGGCGCCATCTTGAGCCTGACCTCCTACCTGTAAATCAGGTGAGACTCAGGTTACTATACCTGTAAATCAGGTGAGACTCAGGTTATTATACCTGTAAATCAGGTGAGTCTCAGGATATTATACCTGTAAATCAGGTGAGTCTCAGGTTACTATACCTGTAAATCAGGTGAGGCTCAGGTTATTATACCTGTAAATCAGGTAAGACTCAGGTTATTATACATGGAAATCAGGTGAGACTCAGGTTACTATACCTGTAAATCAGGTGAGACTCAGGTTATTATACCTGTAAATCAGGTGAGACTCAGGATATTATACCTGTAAATCAGGTGAGACTCAGGTTATAATAAATGGAAATCAGGTGAGACTCAGGTTATTATACCTGTAAATCAGGTGAGACTCAGGATATTATACCTGTAAATCAGGTGAGACTCAGGTTATAATAAATGGAAATCAGGTGAGACTCAGGTTACTATACATGTAAATCAGGTGAGACTCAGGTTATTATACATGGAAATCAGGTGAGACTCAGGTTACTATACCTGTAAATCAGGTGACACTCAGGTTATTATACCTGTAAATCAGGTGAGACTCAGGATATTATACCTGTACATCAGGTGAGACTCAGGTCATTATACCCGTAAATCAGGTGAGACTCAGGTTATTATACATGGAAATCAGGTGAGAATCAGGTTAGAATACCTGTAAATCAGGTGAGACTCAGGTTATTATACCTGTAAATCAGATGAGACTCAGGTTATTATACCTGTAGATCAGGTGAGACTCATGTTACTATACCTGTAAACTAGGTGAGACTCAAGTAACTGTATCTGTAAACCAGGTGAGACTGAAGTTACTGTATCTGTAATAGTCGGCAGGCCAAGACCCTAAAAAAAACTTTTGATTGCATTTTTTGTTAAAAGTTGGCAACTATGCCAGAAGTTATCAGCATGGATTAAGCTTTCAGAATAACCCGGTTGCCAAAATGGAACTTGACCTTTAAGGTCAAATATTGAGGTCAAAAGTTCAATCGAGGTCAAATTTCAAGTTTTGTCTATTTTGTGATGTACTTTCATTTTTTAAATAAATATTGGATATTTAGTACATGACGGATAGAAATTTCAAATATGTTGATAAATAATTTGGATATTTATAATTTATATGGCCAT
This sequence comes from Urophycis tenuis, assembly GCA_036785325.1. Classification (NCBI taxonomy): domain Eukaryota; kingdom Metazoa; phylum Chordata; class Actinopteri; order Gadiformes; family Phycidae; genus Urophycis; species Urophycis tenuis. The sequence goes on along the minus strand of JAXIVH010000016.1, from coordinate 9,042,920 downwards.
TACTCCTTTTTTGTATGAATAACACAAAACGTTTTCTAGTGTATATTGCTAATGAATAACAAGAATGCATGCCAACAGATTGTTCCTTTATTTCAAGGCAAAAATTAAAATTCAAAAAAGGTTTCAAAAAATTCAAAAAAGTCTGAAAGTTTTCATAATATTTATATTTTATATATATTTTGCTGTGTTACAAATAGGCGTCCTGATCATGTTCCATGTTCCCTGCATTGTTTTGTTTTTTTTTCCACATATTTTTATTGGAAAAACACATAATGCTTTCAATCATAGAAATACAATTTACATTTTCCTTTTTTTTTTTTTTCTCCTAAACATATGCATATGCACACGGAAACATATACACACAGAAAAAACGAAGATAACTACACAAAAACAAAACAAAACAAAAAAAACCATTCTAATACTAGTGTAGAAGAAAATAATTAAATTGAATTACAGTGCCGTGTAGTAAACAGTAAACAACCCCCCACCCACGCCCCCACTCAGCTCAACTCAACAAACACACATAGTACTGGTTATTTGTTCAATATAAAGAATACAACAAAAACAGACACACATTCAATTGGGTAAAACGTCCACATTAGTAAAATAAGAAATAAAAGGTTGCCATTTGTGGAAAAATTTGACTGTACATCCTCTCATTGTGAATTTAATTTTCTCAAGTTTAAAAAAAAACATGACATCTTTGAGCCACAGAGAGATAGAAGGATATTTAGCAGACTTCCAGTGTAACAGTAAGGAACGTCTTGCTAGTAAGGATGTGAAAGCTATAATGTCCTTTTGTGTAGGGTTAAGTGCAATTGAGGGGTTAGGAATACCAAATATAGCAATCAGAGGACAAGGTTGGAGGTTTACCCCAAGAACAGAGGACATAATGGTAAAATAACCCGCCCAGAAACCTTTCAGATCAGGACAAAGAAAGAACATGTGGCTAAGGTGACAAGGAGAGCAATGACATTTATCACATTCGTCTTCCACATCCGGATACAGTTCAGATAATCTTGACTTGGAGAAATGTGCCCTGTGTAAGACCTTAAATTGAATAAGTCCAAGACGAGCACAAGAGGTGGTAGATCGTATCCTCTCTATGGCCTGTTTCCAGGACTCCTCATGTAATTGTATTCCCAGTTCCCTTTCCCATGTACACTTAAGTTTAGCATTAGAGTGGTTGCTAAAAGTTAAGATAATATCATACAGCTTTGAAATGATTCCTCTATGATGAGGAACAAAAGAAAGCATGGTTTCCCACTGGTGTTCTGGAGGTAGAGAGGGGTAATTAGGGAAACACTTCGCCACAAAATTGCGAGTTTGAAAATAGCGAAACAGGTGAGTAACAGGGAGGTTATAGCGAGATGACAAATTGGTAAAACTATCAAAAACACCCTCTACATATAAATATCTAAGTTGTGTAATACCCTTGTCATACCACTCTGAAAATGTCGAGTCCGAAAGTGATGGAGGAAATAGATGGTTGTTATTTAAAGGACCCAAGGAAGATGCAGCTACAAATTTAAAGTGCCGTCGAAATTGGTACCAGATTTTGAGAGTATTAAGAACCACTTGATTATCAGTATATAGAGAAGGTTTTGTAGATAAAGAGGAATAAAGTAAAGCAGGTATAGAGGATCCCCTACAGGATGATAGTTCCAATTTACACCAAGAGGATCCAGGAGATTTTAACCAGTAGCAAAGTTTATGGATATGAGCAGCCCAATAGTAAGATAGAAAATTGGGTAATGCAAGACCTCCACTAAGTTTGCATCGCTGCAGTAAAGTTTTACGAACCCTAGGTGTTTTCCCACCCCAAATAAAAGAGCAAATTATCTTATCCAGTGAAACAAAAAAATGTTTTGGCAGAAAAAGAGGAACGGACTGGAATAAAAATAAAAATTTTGGTAAAATGTTCATTTTAACAACATTGATCCTGCCAATTAGTGAAAGGGGGAGGGTACCCCATCTCTGAATATCGGATGTAATCTTTGAGATAAGGGGAGTGAAATTAGCAGATGCAAGGCTAGATAGAGAACGTGTCACATTAATACCTAAGTATTTAAACCCTAATGGACTAAATTGAAAAGGTAAATCTGACTGTTGAATATGACATGCTGCAGTATTAATGGGAAAACACTCACTTTTCGCCAGATTTAATTTATAACCTGAAAAGGTGCTGAAGTTCTCCAAAATACTTAAGACAGCAGGAATAGAAAATGTAGGATCAGTTATATATAATAACAAATCATCCGCATACAGCGATAATTTATATTCAATACCATTACGGGTGATTCCTTTAAATAAGGAGGAGGATCTTAATGTAGTAAACAGAGGCTCGATAGCAATGGCAAAGAGCAAAGGCAATAGAGGACAACCCTGGCGACATCCACGTCCAAGGGCAAAATAATCAGAATAAACATCATTAGTATGGACACTGGCCTTAGGGGATGAATAAAGGAGGCGGATCCAAGAAATACATTTATCACCAAAACCAAATTTCTTTAAAACCGCAAACAAGTACTCCCACTCTACCCTATCGAATGCCTTTTCATTATCTAAAGAAATCACAAGTTCAGGAAGTTCAGCCGAATGTTTAGAGTAAATTATATTGAAAAGTGTACGTGTATTAAAAAACAATTGACGTCCCTTTATAAAACCATTTTGCTCTTCGGATATAATATCAGGAAGCACATTCTCTAAACGGGATGCAACTACTTTAGCCAACACCTTTACATCAGCATTAAGCAGAGATAATGGTCTCATTGAGATAATGGATTCATTGAATACTGATAAAAGCAGCGGTTCCAATTTACCAATAAAAGTTTTGAAAAATTCAATCGGAAACCCGTCAGGGCCTGGGGCTTTGTTAGATTGCATAGACTTAATTGCATTTGATACTTCTTCAAGGGAGAGTGGGGAGTCCAAATGCCTGGCAGTAGTAGTGTCAATGACAGGATTCGACAGATTCTGAAGAAATTTGTTCATTTCTGTGTTGTCTGTAGGAAATTCAGACTTATATAATGAAGAGTAAAATGATTTAAAAATAGCATTGATTTCCAGGGGATCTGTAGTAATAGTGTCACACGTGTTTTTAATACTAGGTATCAGACGGGAAGTGGCCTGTCGCCTTAATTGATGTGCCAGTAAACGACTTGCCTTGTCGCCATATTCATAATATGAGCCACGACTGCGTAGCAACAAGCGCTCTGCCTCTTTAGTAGAAATGAGATCAAATTCTGCTTGCAAATCAACACGCTGCTTAAGCAATTCCGGAGAAGGGTTTAGTGCGTGTCTTCGATCAAGGTTACTAATCTCAGATGCAAGTACATCAAGCCTAGCATTAATCTTTTTATTAGAAAGAGCAGAATATGAAATAATTTGACCTCTCAGGTAACATTTAAGTGTCTCCCATAACAATGAATAAGAAGAGGAGTCATTACGATTGAAAGATAAGAACTCATCAATAGAGTTTGAAATGAGTTCACAAAATTCTTTGTCTGCCAAAAGAAGAGAGTTAAATCTCCAAAGTGGTGGGCTACGTTTATAGGTAGAGAACTGAATATCTAATAATAAAGGTGAGTGATCAGATATTACAATACCACAATAGTCAGAAGAATTTACACATGAATCAAGCGTACTGTCAATAAAAAAGTAATCGATCCTAGAATATGACTGATGTACCGGAGAGAAGAAATATTTTTTTTTAACAGAGGGATTGCGAGATCTCCATGGGTCAATAAGACCATTCTGTTTCATAAAATCAGAAAATGTTTTAGACATAGCAGATTGAGTCAGATTGCGAGGATTAGACCGATCCAAGATCGGGTCAAAAACACAATTTAGATCTCCTCCAAGGATCAGTAGGTGTGTATTCAAAAAGGGGATGTTACTCAGCAATCTATTAGCGAATTCAACATCATCGAAGTTCGGGGCATATACATTTACCAACAAAACCTTTCTTTGCATTAGGGTACCAGCAACCATGAGGTATCTGCCATTCCTATCAGCGATAACGTCAGTGGATGAGAACTGAACTTTTTTGTTAATTAAAATGGCGACTCCTCTAGCTTTCGAATTAAAGTTAGAGTGGAAGACTTGACCCACCCAAGGGCAATGTAATCTATAGTGATCTTTAGTACGAAGGTGAGTCTCCTGTAAAAATACTAAATCAGAGTTTAAACGTTTCAAGTGTGCAAAAACCTTAGATCTCTTAACAGGATTAACCATACCTCTGATATTCCAACTGACAAACCTGAGAAGTGTGCCTGACCCAGCAATGCTGGGATCTATATTGCCATTAACCATTTAAAAAAACAACAACAAACATGCAAATGTTCGTAGAGAGCTGAGGTGGGATACCCTCCCCTAACATACCCCCAAACACAAATACACCCAAAGTCCCCATATAACCACAGAACAAAGGAGACAGCAGTGTTTCCCACAATAACCAAAGGTTGTCCACAGTTGCGTTGAACAACCCGGAGACAACGCGGAACAAGCAAAAGTACGAGAGGAAAAGATTAAAAACCTCCCGCCGATTTTGACATTATTTAACAGTGTGCGCGCAATAAAAACACGTTAAATTGAAAAAGCTCACATATTGTCTCATCTTGAGGTGAACGTTTCAACAGAACAAGGAAAGTGACCTCCTTAATAACACAAATCAAATTTGCACATAGATCAGATGGCTATAGACAAGCACGTGAAATACAGATCAACAAATAACAGCTGGCCCTCAGGCTGGTCCAGATAGATGCAGAAAGCATAAAATGAGGTAGTGCTGATCTGATCTGAAGTACAAAAATAGCAAATATGGTATAGCCTCGTAATATAACAATATACTAACCTATTCAGTGCAACCAAGCAAAAGACCACCAAATACTGCACAGGTAGAGAATTAAGGCTAGTGAGCACAAACTTCGAGCAATAAAAGAACACATATCAGAAAAAGTATCATAGCTCACTCAGAAATCAAGGATTTGACATAGATGCTGGCTTTCTCTGCTGAAACGAAGTCCTTCTCAACACCGTTGTATGTGATGCGAAGTCGAGCTGGATGAAACAGACCGTACCGAGCACCGTCAATGCCCCGAAGTTGGCGTCTAACCTCGTTGAATGCAGCCCGAGCCCGGGCTATCTTGGCGGTGTGATCAGGAAAGACAGAGATGGTCAGGTCTCCAACCTTAATCTGCCGGAGCTCTCTGACGCGGCGCAAAATGTCCACACAGTCACCGTAATAGTTAAATCTGCACACAATGGCTCGTGGACGATCACCGGGTTTGGGTTTGGGTTGGAGGGTCCGGTGGGACCGATCCAAAAGCGGCTCCTTTACCAAACCGAAGGCCTCCCTCAGTAAGGCGGATACAGCAGAAGTGGTACAGGTGTCAGGACCCTCCGGTACTCCCACTATCCTGATATTGTTGCGCCGTGCTCTGGACTCCAGGTCTTCACATTTATTTTCCAGCTTGACCACGTCGGCTGTGAGGGACTTGATAGTAGTTTTCATCTCGGCGATGTCATCGGAGCACTCAGTGAGTGCATGCTCCATCGCTCCGACCGTACCTTTTAGCTTGGACATGGTAGCATCGGTAGCAGCTTTATCACTCGCCAGCTGTGTCTTGACCGCTTGCAGGTCGAGCTTGATAGTAGACAAAGCATCCCCGAGAGTATCCTGCAGCTCCTTTTTAAAAATATCTGCGAGATCTTTCCTCAGCGCGGCCAGCAACTCGAGTTTGAGGGCAGTGGTGTCAAGGTTAGCGTGCGACGAGGCGACCTCTGCAGGAGCAGACGGTTCACCCGAGGACGCGGTCGCGGCTTGTAGACCAGGCCGTAGTTGTGTCTGAATAGTGTTACGACTTTTGGAGTTCTTTCCGGACATCTTGCACAGTCCAGAGTAGAAATTCCCAATAAAAAAGTAGTGCAGAGCAAGCCAGGACAAAATATGTGAGTAAAAAGCGCAAGTGAATTAGAATTTAAATCAAAATCGGCAGGAGCCTCCAAACTCACGTCCTACTCCATTAAAGCTCAGCAGCGCCCCCCCCCCCCCTGCATTGTTAAGACATCCATCAGCATCACAGCCGCATGCAGGTATACAGTGCTGTCCATTCTTCAGGCAAGTGCATGCATGTGTACTAGGGATGCACCCGAATACGAATACGTTATTCGGAAAGCACAGATAATGCGATGTAAACATATCTGTATTCTACCCGAATATTCGCGTTATTATTCGGCAAAAAAATCTTAAAATCCGTTCATATCATTGTGGATGGCAGGTTGGCAACAAGATAAAAATGTCTATTCTGTTTGCAGCATCGGACTTTGATTTCACTAATTAGTCGTTTCATTTATTACAAATGATTGAAAGGAGATCACTTATGTCATCGTCCCACTGAGTCAGCGCACAACAGCGAACTGAGCTGAGCTGACCGCGGTGGACATGAAACTTAGAGCTTGAAATTAGACATTCGCCTGACATTCACCACATAGCTGATCTCTCTATCTTATTAAAAGTCAAATAATCTACTGACACAGTATGTTTTCCTGTTTTGTATTCCGTTGTGAAAATATAAATAGTGTGCGATGACAGTCGAACGTTTTACCGTGTATTTCAGTCAATATTAATTCCTTTAAGTGACATATGCTGCATGTATCAGTCAGGTTTAATGGAATTTTGACCAAGTATTTCATGGTTATTTAAACAAACAGCAACACATTCAAGTTTAGATTTATCATTCAGTATCCGCTGTGTGAGAGAGGGCACGAGCGCAGCCCTTTGCATTACGTACGTTAGGCAGCAGGTGGCTTGTGCGTGTCCTAGTGGTGTGGACTGGCATACAATTCGGTAAGACAAATCAATGATCATTATGGCATTATCTATAAGAAACGTTCAAAACAGTAACCTGGTACTGCGTCTGGAGTAAAGGCAATTGTATAAAACATGTTAAATATGTGTAGCCGACTCTGGAGGCCATGCAGGCTATTTCTTTCATAACTATGTAATTATTGTCGTAAAGTATATTTCATAATTAATTATATAACAATATTAAATCAATGTGATGCTTGGAAGGGACTACTATTTCATTGCAAATGAATATTAGGTTAGAAAATACAAATTCGGCACAATAAAGGAGACTTCCGGTATAAACCACGCCCATTTCCGGTTTTCTATCCGAATACAGATACAGATACAGATATATTTTTGGTTGAACAGATACAGAAACAGATACAGATAGTGAGGTTGCTGTGCACCTCTAGTGGTGTGGAGTGGCATACAATTCGGTAAGACAAATCAATGATCATTATGGCATTATCTATAAGAAACGTTCAAAACAGTAACCTGGTACTGCGTCTGGAGTAAAGGCAATTGTATAAAACATGTTAAATACGTGTAGCCGACTCTGGAGGCCATGCAGGCTGTCGTAAAGTATATTTCATAATTAATTATATAACAATATTAAATCAATGTGATGCTTGGAAGGGACTACTATTGATGAATATTAGGTTAGAAAATACAAATTCGGCACAATAAAGGAGACTTTCGGTATAAACCACGCCCATTTCCGGTTTTCTATCCGAATACAGATACAGATACAGATAATTTTTTGGTTGAACAGATACAGAAACAGATACAGATAGTGAGGTTGCTGTGCACCTCTAATGTGTACGGCACTTGGTTCTACAACCACAAGTTATCAGTTCCAAGCAACTGCTTGGAACAGGAGGTTTCCTTAGCCACACAACCACCAAGTGTTGGTCTACAATCTTCCAACCACCCGTCTCTTCAGGGGTTTGACTAACATGTACCTTGTCAGACTGCAGCCATACCTTGGCCTGATAATTTGCACGTGCAAGATGCAATGCCAATGCATCACTTGTTGGCGGTAACATTTCCATTGCCTTTACTCCTTTCTGAAACAAGTCATGTCTAGCCCTGTCAATACCCGAAGATGTGCATGGCGCCTTGTACAGATGGCACAAAAACTCCTCAATGTCACCTTGAGGCCCATCCCGACCAACACCATGTAACAGTTCTGGGTGTTGCAAATACACAGTCCAACATGACTTCTTCCCATGTCCAGCAAATGTGGAGACAGTATCGCAACCAGTTAGGGCATGGAAGCCGAGTACATTATCCACAATTACCTGAGGTAGACTCTCATTGATAAGGTGTACTGGGTAGCACTCCTGTTCCTTGGAAGTCCCACTCATCATCCACACCTTGCAGACTTGGTCCCTAGTGAAGTGAAGAAGCAGAAGGAGGACATCGGTATCATGGCACTTCACAATGATGTTCTCGTACCCAGCATTAATTGCTTCCAGCATATGTAGGATCATACGTGTGTCAGCCTCTTCATGGTTTGCCTGTAGACCATGAATAACTCCACGTGTCGTGGAAAGTCCACTGGGGGTGCTTCCACCAACAACAATCTCTTTGTTTGTCTCACTTGGTCTAGCGAGTCTGGCACCAAGGAACATTGCAAGGTCCTCCTTGTTCTCATTGAGTGCGATGAAGTTCTTCCAGACTTGGGGAAGTTGAAGATTATCCCGATCAATCACCTCACGAATCTGTCTCTTTTGACCTTCAATTTGACCTTAAATTATGAATATGATTTTGGCAACCATTGGATTCTGGAACCTCAGACCCTACTGATAACTTCTAGCATGGTTGCCACCTTTTAACAAAGAATGCCATCAAAAGTTTTTTTAAGCACATTTCCTGGTGTTGGCCTGCCGACTATAAGGTCTATCGAGGTGATGATGCATGCCAAACACTTTGTTTTGTGAGTGAAAGCTTTTCTCAGATCTGGATGTGCACACTGCCTGAGCAGTGATTGTGTTTGTGTGAGAGAGATCCATGTAGCTGTGACTTACCTGCCATAGGTGAGTGTGCAGCACTTTTCCATGATGCATTGCTTTCCCACAGATCCTTAACCCTTAACTCATGCCTTAACCAAACCAAACCCTTACCAAAACACTACCTCATTATACCTGATTATAAATAATAAGCCTAATTTAACACATGATCACATAGACTTCACCTTAATCAGACAGCTAAAGTATCTTAAGAACTTCGTACCATGTAGTAGTAATAGTTCATCAGTACACGTTTAAGTTGCTACACAGCAGAAACCTTTTCCTTTTGACTTGTTCTGCACAGCCACACCTGGAACCCGAGACCCTGTGCACAGCATCCTGTTCTCTCTTCCATCAGTGTTGTGATGGCGCTGTGGCCCGAGGCCCCGGGGATGGGAGCTCAGGGTCATCCTGCACCTCTCCACCCTCTCAGCTTCCTGGAGCCTGGGTGGGCAGAGCAGTGGTAGGGGCTGTGTGTGTGTGTGTGTGTGTGTGTGTGTGTGTGTGTGTGTGTGTGTGTGTGTGTGTGTGTGTTTGTGTGTGTGTGTGTTTGTGTGTGTGTGTGTGTGTGTGTGTGTGTGTGTGTCTGTGGGTGTCTGTAAATGGGAGAGGGGTGGGTATGGGTGGGAGGTATGGGGGAATGCAGGCTGGGGGAGGGGCAGGGAGGTAAGCTGAGTGGTGGAGACACAGGGTGGATGCTGAGGTAAGGTGGTGGGGTAGGATGGAGTGGAGGTTCACTTGTGGGGCTTTAGATCTTGATGCTACTCTGTGCTAAAGAACTAAACAGGTCTGGAGCTCTGGGAAGGTTTTGTTTTGAGAACAGTAACCATGGCGATACGCTTCGATTCACTCATCCTGGTGCCTCTCTCTGCACCCGGGTGGTCTGGCAGCAGGGGTACCTCGGGCTCAGATGTTTGGCTGAACATCTCATCTCCTCAGGGCTCTACAGGTGCCTGACGTAATGCAAACTAAATCGGAATCAGCATGTTTAAATGTGGTTCCCTGCTTGAGAAACAGAGGTTGATTAGTGGACGCGAGAGCCGACCGTCCCGGCTGGGCGGCAGCCAGTTGCAGGAGGCTGTGTCTGCTGACATGGGGGGACTGTAGGACCAGCGCCCTGCAGGCAACAGAAGACCTATGCACCATTTCATATGGCTCAAACCTGCCGCGCCAATCCCTCCGCCAAACACTGGCCCCTGGCATCCCTCGCCTGTTTTAATGGAGACTGTGTTTGTATTTTCCTACCCAGGCTGCTTTGCGTCTGCAGCCTCCCTCTCACAGCTCCTCAGCTCAGCTTACTCATAAGGTCCCCCAATCAATGCCTTCATCTTCTGTGTTGCCCACTCTGGCGAGGCGGGTGCTTGTTTTTCAGCCCTCCAGCTCTTCAAGGGGAGGAGTTATCCACACAGCAGTGCTGTAGTTCTGCCCTCAGCACGATCTAATCTGCACAACTGTGGAGACGACTCGAACTGTCAGAGACAAATACTCCCGTCCTCGGGCTGTCAGCAGGCCAGGCTGAGTGCTTCATACTGGAGCCAGCGATCAATGACTCAGTGGTGGAGCATCTACCTGACAGGGTGTCTTTGTTCCCATTTCTTAATGGTGCAGCAGCTACACACCACAAACAAACACACTCACACACAGCAACCACACACACACACACACACACTAAACACACACACACACACACACACACAAACACCAAACACACACAAACACTCTAAACACACACACACACACAAATACACCAAACACACACACACACACCAACCACACACACACACACACCAAACACACAGACACACACACACACACACAAACACCAAACACACACAAACACACTAAACACGCACCCACACACACCAAACACACACACATACACACACACACACACACTCACACACACACCAACCACACACACACACACTAAACACACACACACATACACACACACACACACACACACCAAACACACACACACACACAGACACACAACAAACACACATACGCACACCAAACACACGCACACACACACACACACACACACACACACACAACAAACACACATACGCACACCAAACACACGCACACACACACATACTAAACAAATACACACACCAAACACACATACACACTAAACACACACACACACACAACAAACACACCTACACACACCAAACACACAGACAAACACGCCAAACACACACACACACACAGACACAAAACACGCATACACACACCAAACACACACACACATACATACTAAACACATACACACACACACCAAACACACATACACACACCAAACACACACACGCCAAACACACACACACACACACACACCAAACACACACACTCACACACCAACCACACACACACACACTCACACACACACCAAATACACATATACACACAAACAGACACACACACTCACATGCCAAACACACACCAAACACACATACACACACCAAACACACACACACACACTCCAAACACACACACACACACACACACACACACACACTCACACGCCAAACACACACACACACACTCACACACACACACACCAAACACACACATACACACACACACACACACACTCACATGCCAAACACACACACAAGCCAAACACACACACACCAAACACACACACACACACACACACACACACACACACCACACACTAAACACACACACACACACACACACACACCAAACACACACACACACACCAAACACACACACACACACTTACACGCCAAACACACACACACACACTAAACACACACACACACTCACACGCCAAACACACACACACAAACACCAAACACACACCACACATACACACTCACATACACACCAACCACACACACACACACACACACACACACACACACACACACACACCAAACACACACCCACACACTAAACACAAACACCAAACACACATACACACACCAAACACACACACTCACTCACACACCAAACACACACACACACACACACAAACACCAAACACACACCACACATACACACTCACACACACACCACCCACACACACACACACACACACACACACACCAAACACACACCCACACACTAAACACACACACCAAACACACACACTCACTCACACACCAAACACACACTCACTCACACACCAAACACACATACACACACCAAACACACACACTCACTCACACGGCAAACACACACACTCACTCACACGCCAAACACACACACACACACACACACACACACACACACACACACCAAACATACACACACTACTTTGGTGCGGCTCAGCCGTCTGTAAATTGTGCTATAGAAATAAACTTTGACTTGACTTGACACTCACATGCCAAACACACCACCTTCCTTGATCACCCCTTTGTGGTGACAAGCATGAGTTTCCTGTTGTCTCAGCTGTGGGGGCTGACAGCTGCTGTGAGGACTCCAGGGGTCCAGCTGTGGGGGCTGACAGCTGCTGTGAGGACTCCAGGGGTCCAGCTGTGGGGGCTGACAGCTGCTGTGAGGACTCCAGGGGTCCAGCTGTGGGGGCTGACAGCTGCTGTGAGGACTCCAGGGGTCCAGCTGTGGGGGCTGACAGCTGCTGTGAGGACTCCAGGGGTCCAGCTGTGGGGGCTGACAGCTGCTGTGAGGACTCCAGGGGTCCAGCTGTGGGGGCTGACAGCTGCTGTGAGGACTCCAGGGGTCCAGCTGTGGGGGCTGACAGCTGCTGTGAGGACTCCAGGGGTCCAGCTGTGGGGGCTGACAGCTGCTGTGAGGACTCCAGGGGTCCAGCTGTGGTGTGCTGGAGGAAGAAATAAGTACAGCTATTCACATCACCATGTTAACATACACCAAGGAGTTAATATCGTTCAATAATGTACCACGAAACGACCACTCAAACAGCATGTACCGAGTGAGAAAGAGAGTGTGTGTGTGAGTGCATTGACCCCCAGCCAAAGGTACAGTGTTCAATCCCCAATGTCAGCAGTCAAGCAGAAGAAGAAGAATTGAGCAACGAGCACTCATACCTGCTGAGTAAGAACACAATGCATTGGAAAAAGGAACCGAAAGCAGCACAGTGGAAGGAGATTTGGGAACTCAGATGAAAGGAGGCAGCCTCTATGAATCAGAGAACAATGGTTCATGGCTGAAGGGTCAACTGGCCAGGTTCAACTGAGCATCATAAAGTGATCCATCCAGAGGCGCACAGGGCAGGAGTCTGACGCTGCGGTTCGTTGTACTTTAGAACAGCTTGGTGTTGTAAAGATCCACAGCATCAACCAGCTAAAGCAGCTGGGTCATGAGTTTCATCCTCAGCTTGTTTGAAGATCGAAGTAGTGAACGAGTTCCATCTAACTAGACTATGTCCTTAATACAACGAGACTATGGGAAACTTAGTCTCGTTAACATGAGTAACATAGTCTAATCATACTTACGTATGATAGGACTGTGTGTTACTTGGTGTAACTAGACGATGTGAAAATCAGGTAAATTATTTATGTGCTACCCTGCATGACCTCTGGTGGCTGCTAATGACAGTTCATAACTCAGGACTTTGGGGCTGGGCTTGTGATTGTGAAACTGAAAGCAGCCGTCTCCAAGGCCCTGGGAGCTGAGGTGGCCCTGAAGGCGTGGAGGAGGATTGGGCACACTGTCGTCCTCTTCTGCATCGGGAAGGAGATCTGGTGCTCTCTACCTTCAGCTTCCAAGGTGAGTAGTGTTTGTGATTTTATTAACACTTTTATTATTATTATAGCGTTCAATTACAGCCACTCCTTTCACAATATTACCAAGTACATGACAAGGGTTTATGTGTATTATGGATGTCCTAAAATTATGAAAATGTTAATATTAATATTAAAATATTTTACATGAGTAGTAAAATATTTTAAACTTGGTTGTGCAGCAAAGTAACCTATGTTTTGTGTTGTTTTGGATCAGAGCATCTGTTGAATGTAAAATACTTTCCTACACTGTTCCAATTCATAATATGCAATGTGTCATAACTATCGCTGCTTCTTTCACGTACATCATCTTATTAAAAATTCAAGTTTCAAGTTCAAGTTTCAAGTTTTAAGTTTATTGTTCCATACTAGAGAACAACATACATCATCACCAGCAGGGACATTCTTGTAGCTCGGGTCAACTTAACTTTGCATAATAAAAAAATAAAATAAAATAAATAGTTATGCTCATGCTCATAGAGGTAGACAGTAGATACAAAAATAACAAGTGCATATGATTTTCATTCATGATACATATGATTTTTTGTTTATTTCATAAAACCTTAAAACATAGATTTGGTCAATGTGCTGTATATATTTGAAGATGCAGGATAAATAAACACAGGCTATACTTTCTTTTCTAACCCCAGATAATTTCCCCTTTAACACTCCAGGGAGAACCTTTCAGGAAGCCTCAGAAGCATTTAGAGAAACTCTGGCCCAGGCTGCGGCAGAAGGGATGCAGCCCATGTACATGGAGGAGGATGCTTCCTACAGCCCCATGGTTCCTGCAGGTACTGCCCCTGGTTCACTACACAGGGGCTAGTTTGTTCCACCTGGCTGACTGGTTGTGGGTTTCTCTGTACTTGTTGGCATCCCTGAGCAAGATGGCCACTCCTTAATGCTCCATAATGTGCGGTCTCTGAAGGTTGTGAGCTGTATCTGCACCACGCCAGCCCTCAGCATTCTTCACTCTATAGCCTGGGTGTGCAACAGGTGTTGAATTCACCCACCACCACCCACCCCAGCTCCCCCTCAGCCTCCTCTATTCACCCCAACTCTCTCCAGCTCCACCTCTCTAACCCATCCGGCCCTGACCCCGTCTGTTCCAGGGCGTCAGAAGGACCTCTGCCGTGCCTACAGGTTCCTGGTTGGTGGTTTGCTGCTGCTGTGCGCCATGTCCCTGGCTGGAAACATAGCACAGTTTTTCTACTGTAAGTAACGTTGGCGCCATGGGTTACAGGTCTTGGGTATCGATGGCCATGCTGAGGTTGTAAAGTCTGTTATCGGAGTCACACAACGGAGGAGAGGTCTATTATGATGCACTCTGTAGATATGGTAAAAGCCCAGTTCACAAAATGGTTTGGTGCGATGTGTTCTGGTGGTACCACGGCTTGCTAAAGTTTTGATACATCAATAGAATACATGCCTTTGCAGTTTTCTTTTGTACATCATCTTAAAGATAAACCACTAGCTTTCTACCATGTTTTCTACCATGAGTGTACTGTTGCATGCTGGGAAATTAGCTGTTCTCCATAAATAACATCACAGAAATCTAGCACCATTTACGTAGTCTGGGACTGTGGTCTGACTCAGAAAATAACTTCAGTGTTCCAACTTTTTGGCTGTCACCAACTTGATGTTGCAGATCAGACTGTTGAAGCAGTACTCTCTCAGCCAGTTCCCCTTGTTTGTATAAAAGTATAACAGGAAAACATACACAGTAAACAGACACACACTGACTGAAACATCACACACTTATCATATGGGATATGTCATATGTTAACCAAAGATGATGGTGATGTGTCGGCATCAGGACTATTGAAGTAATAACAAAAATAATATGGATACTAATGCTTACACAAATCTATCTGCTCTCAGTTGGACTTTGTCTGGGCTCAGAACAGATCTGGGACCAAGCCACCCAACTCAACAGCACCGTACGGAGAATCCACCACGCCTTCGCCGAACAGGAAGAGCAACTCCAGGACAAATACATGAACATGACAAGGGACAGCCGACGACTGCAGAATTTATACGAGGCTTTGGCTGTCAATAGAGATGGTCTTCAACTAAGTAACCACGCTTTGACCAAAGAGAGAGACCAAATACAGGCCCAAGTTAACACCCTTACTAAAGAGAGAGACCAGCTACAAGGCCAGTTTAACACCCTTACTCAAGAGAGAGACCAGCTGCAGGGCCAGTTCAGCACCCTTACTAAAGAGAGAGACCAGCTAAAGGGCCGGTTCAGCACCCTTACTAAAGAGAGAGACCAGCTACAGGGCCGGTTCAGCACCCTTACTCAAGAGAGAGACCAGCTACAGGGCCGGTTCAGCACCCTTACTCAAGAGAGAGACCAGCTACAGGGCCGGTTCAGCACCCTTACTCAAGAGAGAGACCAGCTACAGGGCCAGTTCAGCACCCTTACTAAAGAGAGAGACCAGATACAGGGCCGGTTCAGCACCCTTACTCAAGAGAGAGACCAGCTGCAGGGCTGCTGTAGCACCCTTACTAAAGAGAGAGACCAGCTACAGGGCCGGTTCAGCACCCTTACTAAAGAGAGAGACCAGATACAGGGCCGGTTCAGCACCCTTACTAAAGAGAGAGACCAGCTACAGGGCCGGTTCAGCACCCTTACTCAAGAGAGAGACCAGCTGCAGGGCCGCTGTAGCACCCTTACTCAAGAGAGAGACCAGATACAGGGCCGATTCAGCACCCTTACTAAAGAGAGAGACCAGCTACAAGGCCGGTTCAGCACCCTTACTAAAGAGAGAGACCAGCTACAGGGCCGGTTCAGCACCCTTACTCAAGAGAGAGACCAGCTGCAGGGCCGGTTCAGCACACTTACTAAAGAGAGAGACCAGCTACAGGGCCGGTTCAGCACCCTTACCAAAGAGAGAGACCAGCTGCAGGGCCAGTTCAGCACCCTTACTAAAGAGAGAGACCAGCTACAGGGCCGGTTCAGCACCCTTACTCAAGAGAGAGACCAGCTGCAGGGCCGCTGTAGCACCCTTACTCAAGAGAGAGACCAGATACAGGGCCGATTCAGCACCCTTACTAAAGAGAGAGACCAGCTACAAGGCCGGTTCAGCACCCTTACTAAAGAGAGAGACCAGCTACAGGGCCGGTTCAGCACCCTTACTCAAGAGAGAGACCAGCTACAGGGCCGGTTCAGCACACTTACTAAAGAGAGAGACCAGCTACAGGGCCGGTTCAGCACCCTTACCAAAGAGAGAGACCAGATACAGGGCCGGTTCAGCACCCTTACTAAAGAGAGAGACCAGCTACAGGGCCGGTTCAGCACCCTTACTAAAGAGAGAGACCAGCTACAGGGCCGGTTCAGCACCCTTACTAAAGAGAGAGACCAGCTACAGGGCCGGTTCAGCACCCTTTCTCAAGAGAGAGACCAGATACAGGGCCGGTTCAGCACCCTTACTAAAGACAGAGACCAGATACAGGGCCGATTCAGCACCCTTACTCAAGAGAGAGACCAGCTACAGGGCCGGTTCAGCACCCTTACTCAAGAGAGAGACCAGCTGCAGGGCCGCTGTAGCACCCTTACTCAAGAGAGAGACCAGATACAGGGCCGATTCAGCACCCTTACTAAAGAGAGAGACCAGCTACAAGGCCGGTTCAGCACCCTTACTAAAGAGAGAGACCAGCTACAGGGCCGGTTCAGCACCCTTACTCAAGAGAGAGACCAGCTGCAGGGCCGGTTCAGCACACTTACTAAAGAGAGAGACCAGCTACAGGGCCGGTTCAGCACCCTTACCAAAGAGAGAGACCAGCTGCAGGGCCAGTTCAGCACCCTTACTAAAGAGAGAGACCAGCTACAGGGCCGGTTCAGCACCCTTACTCAAGAGAGAGACCAGCTGCAGGGCCGCTGTAGCACCCTTACTCAAGAGAGAGACCAGATACAGGGCCGATTCAGCACCCTTACTAAAGAGAGAGACCAGCTACAAGGCCGGTTCAGCACCCTTACTAAAGAGAGAGACCAGCTACAGGGCCGGTTCAGCACCCTTACTCAAGAGAGAGACCAGCTACAGGGCCGGTTCAGCACACTTACTAAAGAGAGAGACCAGCTACAGGGCCGGTTCAGCACCCTTACCAAAGAGAGAGACCAGATACAGGGCCGGTTCAGCACCCTTACTAAAGAGAGAGACCAGCTACAGGGCCGGTTCAGCACCCTTACTAAAGAGAGAGACCAGCTACAGGGCCGGTTCAGCACCCTTACTAAAGAGAGAGACCAGCTACAGGGCCGGTTCAGCACCCTTTCTCAAGAGAGAGACCAGATACAGGGCCGGTTCAGCACCCTTACTAAAGACAGAGACCAGCTACAGGGCCGGTTCAGCACCCTTACTAAAGAGAGAGACCAGCTACAGGGCCGGTTCAGCACCTATTCTCAAGAGAGAGACCAGCTGCAGAAGGAGGTCAACAATCTGACAGCTAAATTAAAATGTAAGTACAGTTTTTTAGGTTTCATAAACAGTTTATGTATATGTATTTATCTATTTATATAACTATGTCTATATATGGCTCTGGCATCGGTGTGGGCGTGCAGTTTGCACCTCACTGAGCTTCAACATGTTAGAGGTGTACTACAAGCCAGGAAGGGCCCGTGGACCAGGACTTCGCAAGGGAAGCCTTCTGTGTTATGTTACATTCAGTTTTACTCCCCGGCAGTCGCTGTCTCGCATGTGAGGCCAAAGAGCAACCACACAGTAATATGTAGAATACATATTTATGTACTTTATATATATATATATATATATATATATACATCACACCTGGTGGTAAAATACGGGACCTTTGAAGGTAGGTTTTTTTTTTAAACTATAAACTGTATCTATCTGCAGCCCGGCCATGTCCTCGGGGCTGGTCTAAGTTCTTGATCAGTTGTTACCAAAGCTCCGAGGGCAACATTTTGAAGAAATCCTGGAGAGACAGCCGCCAGGCCTGCAAGAGCATAGACAGTGATCTGGTTGTCATCAGCAGCAAAGAAGAGCAGGTGAGGAAGAACTGGGACTAACTACTTCTAACTCCTTAACATTGAGGCTCCTGTAGGAGAAGTGGGAAAGACTTTCCAAAATACTCAGTGTCATTTATACTATCTCTCTATTTATATTAACATTTACAATAAGTGCCACCAGTGAAATGTTTGCCTCACTTTGCTGCGTGGTTGATTGGCAGAAGTCTTTGATAACTAGCTATTTTTTTAAAACATAAAAAGGTGAGGTGCAAAGCTCGCCCTGTTAGTGCAGCAGCCATGGGGTCAGACCTGGTTTTGTCGGTTAAAGTTTTTTTTTTGCAGAATCTAGTAGACTAGGGGTACCTCTTTAAGATTTAGGAGGGTGCCCGGTTATATCCCTTGGGCAATTCCGTATGTTAACCCTTTTTTGTTCAATGCGCTAAATATAAGGCGAGACACTACAGATGAATAGGGTAAAAAAAATAACTAGCAGATATTACTATGAAACTTCACAAGTTGATTACTTACTCGAATATGGAAAAAAAATGTATTACAAGTTTTCTGTAATTTAATGTTATAATATGCAAATTAGGTATGATGTAATTAAATATGCGCTGATTAGCATAAACTTTAAACAATAAAATCTGAACATTGGATAAAGCCAGTTTCAAAATTATTTTTTCATTTTCTTGACATATTAGATGAAACCTATTTTACAAAGGGAATTATGGATATCTCGTTTAGTTATTCAGTAAATCAGAAAATACTGCCAATAGCCTTTAAAAAAACAATTTTCATATCGGCCTGTTATGGCATAAAGAACAGCAAGAACATGTCACACACAAGGTTGGTAGTATGGGGGGCAAAGAATGGAAAATGTCATACATCTTCAGCAAATTTGGCTGCTCTTCCACCAACTACAGAAGCATTTATTGAAAATGTGAAGAGGGCCCACTTACAAGCAGTCTTGTGGCGAACACTCAATATAAATCCTCCTCCAAGACTGAACCCTGAAGAATATGGATGGAAAAAAAGACATAAGCAATAAGCTACTGAGCCCAACGAGTCTACCAGAAAATGTCAAACTTGCACCAGACTATATTTTGGAGATGATCAGATGTGGCTGTAAGAGTGAAACCCCTTGTAGCTCTAACAGATGCAGTTGCCAGATGAATGGTGTGCCGCATACATGATTGCCAAAGACATGTGCCCTATCAGCACCGTTAGCGACCCGGCGTTCAATAAACTGATAAACACATTGGACAAGCGGTATGTGTTACCACCACGTCACCATTTCGGTAGAATTGCGCTGCCTGCCCTTTATGACGAATGTTGCGGAAAAGTTGCAAGAGAAGTGTCAACAGCATTATATTTTGCCACCACAACGGACCTATGTTTGAGTCGCACCATCAAAAACATTTTTAGATTTTTTTTTTTTTAAATCAATGAATAATCATCTTTAATAATCACAATTACAATATCAATCAAAATAATCGTGATTATCATTTTTGACATAACCGAGCAGCCCTAAACTGTTCCTTCCCTGGCCAGCGCTGCTGTCTGTCTCTCTGATCACTGAGGGGAGGGGCTGCTCTGCACACAGCGCACATGGGGGAGGGGCGATTAATCGGCTATCGGCTTTTTCCTGCTCCAAACTATCGTTATTATATCGGCCTTTAAAAATTCACTATCGGTCGACCTCTATCTGAAATACATAAATGTGTTAATTGACATAGAAAAGGGTTACATTTTCCAAGTTGTAAAGTACTATCTGAATAACTATCACACAGAAAACTGTGTTTTAGTACATTTTATTTGAGTTGATTTGCATTTGATATGAGTACTCACCTTGAAATGAGAGGTATTTCCTATTTTTTCATGATTTTGATGATATTTCATGATAGTTATGGGTGTGAACAGCCCTCACTCTGAGAACAAAATCTCCACTTCAGGAGCATCTACATATACCAAACTTTCCAGTCTTATACCTAACCATATTTAGAAGGTTTTTACAGAGGGATTTGTTAATATATTATTCTTAGCTTGATTTCTATGACATTTCATTACTAAAAACATGGCGAAAATTGATTTTTTTTAAAGGCTATTGGCAGTATTTTCTGATTTAGGCCTACTGAATAACTAAATGAGAGATCCAGAATTCCCTGTGTAAAATACTTTTCATCTAATATGTCAACAAAATAAAAAAAATGAAACTGGCTTTATCCAATGTTCAGATTTTACTTTTTAAAGTTTATGCAAATCAGCGCATATTTAATTACATCATGCCTAATTTGCATATCCAAACATTAAATTACAGAAAACTTATAATACATTTATTTTTCATATTGATCTAAGTAATCAACTGGTGAAGTTTCATAGTGATATCTACTTGTTAATTTTTTTACCCTATTCACCTGTAGTATATATTATATATATATATATATATATATTATATTCAGGACATTGAACAAGAAAGGCTCAATATTGAGAGTTGCCCAAGGGATATCACCGGGCACCCTCTCTAATCTTATTGAGTTACCCCTTGGCAACAAGATACAGCACAAAAAAAAACTTTAACCGACAAATCCAGGTTCACTTAAATTATGGCATTTGGCTGCCGGACTATGTTGCCTTGATAGTTACAGCAACTGCATGATGAGTCTCAACAAATGGCACTGGTGTGTATGTGTGTGTGTGTGTTTGTGTGTGTGTGTGTCTTCTGTTGTCACAATACTCAACCGATGACATCAGACAAAAAAGCTCAGGACGTCGGCAACAGCTAGTTGAGCTCCATCTAATATTGCCAATTAAATTGGAAAGCTTCACAAAAATCTTTACATCTCTTTCCAACTTGCCCAACGGGATCCTCACTGTGTGGAATCATTGGATGACCAGCCAGTCACCCACCATGGGGACTGCACCACTGATGCAGAATATAGAAGTGTCTATAATTCAACCAAGCTCATAGAGCCTTTCTCATTTCTTCTCACCTGAAATTCTTTCAAGAAATTTGTCAACACGTTGCTCCCGGCATCAAGGAGGAGCTGGATTGGTTTGAATGACATCAACACAGAAGGGATTTGGATCTGGATTGATGGAACCAGCCCCACCACAAGGCAAGTGAACCCTACATCGTCTCTCTCCCTGCTGGTCCTCTATCCCTTCTTTCAATCTTTTGGGGTCTGATCTACTCTGACAGTAAGCAGTAGGCAAAGGTGACTGTCCTCCCACTATCACCTTAACTAGTCCCACAGCGATGGAAAAGCTACTTTTGATTACAAAATATTTCTGCTTCATATGTGTGTTGGGAATCAATTATCAAAACATCCTCCAACTCTGTTTCTGACAACAATAGTCCACTGGTGTCCAGAAACCGTTTATGGTCAAACTATTCTGGAATATAGGGGGGTCAGGATGATCCTTATCCCGCTAATCAGTGTTGACTAGCCCTACCCAGTACTCCATGCAGTGACCCTTTTAATCTCCAGGAATTTAATCACACTCATGTGATCAGGTATCATCGGCACAACATTACGTAGCATTGTCACAACGTTAAGTAGCAATGTCACAATGTTAAGTAGCATTGTATCAACGTTACGTAGCATTGTCTCAACGTTAAGTAGCATTGTCTCAATGTTAAGTAGCATTGTCACAATGTTAAGTAGCATTGTCACAATGTATGTCACAATGTTAAGCAGCATTGTCACAACGTTAAGTAGCAATGTCACAATATTAAGTAGCATTGTCTCAACGTTAAGTAGCATTGTCTCAATGTTAAGTAGCATTGTCACAATGTTAAGTAGCATTGTCACAATGTTAAGTAGCATTGTTTCAATGTTAAGCAACATTGTCACAATGTTAAGTAGCATTGTCTCAATGTTGAGTAGCCTTGTCACAATGTATGTCACAATGTTAAGTAGCATTGTCACAATGTTAAGTAGCATTGTCTCGATGTTAAGTAGCATTGTCACAATGTTAAGTAGCATTGTCTCAATGTTGAGTAGCATTGTCACAATGTTAAGTAGCATTGTCTCAATGTTGAGTAGCATTGTCACAATGTATGTCACAATGTTAAGTAGCATTGTCTCAATGTTGAGTAGCATTGTCACAATGTATGTCACAATGTTGAGTAGCATTGTCACAATGTTAAGTAGCATTGTCACAATGTTGAGTAGCATTGTCACAATGTATGTCAAAATGTTGATTAGCATTGTCACAATGTATGTCACAATGTTGTGTAGCATTGTCACAATGTTAAAGTCTAGGTTATACTTCTGCGTAAAGTGCCGTACGTCGGGTATGGAGAGCCCTCTCCATCGACGGAGAGCCTGACGGAGAGCCTCTCTGTCGTCTCCGTCGGCCTGAAATATTTTTTAAGTATCCGTCACTCCGTCAACGCACAACGGAGACCGCAAGGGCTGCGATTGGTCCTCCAAACACGTCATTTACACATGAATGACTCGCAATGAATCACATTCTATCGCTATCGACTTCTATCACAACGTAAACACTGGCAGCGCCATTTATGTATATGCGCTTTATACGCTATATACGCTATATATATATACGCTATATACGCTACATATATACGCTTTACTATATGGACGCATAAAGCTCCAAAATGCAAATTGCAAATTGCAAATTGCACTAAATTGTTGTAAATAGTTTTTTTTTTGTAAATAGTTTTTTTTTTGTTTGTGTACGGTTTTTACTTTTAAAAGCATTTAATTTATAACGTATCCCCTTTTCTATTTAATAATTGATCCCCTCTTACTATTTTTCCCTTTTGTACTTATTTACTTGCGTGAATGTCATGGCCAGTCTTGCGTAGCGACCCCTACTGGTCAAGCGGGAAATTGCATTGCGTATCCGTCACCACGACGGAGAACTATGAGGGCTCGAGGGGTGTCCGTAGTTACGCAGTCGGATTACGGATTACGCAGTCGGAGAAGTATAAACTAGGCTTAAGTAGCATTGTCACAATGTTAAGTAGCATTGTGTCAATGTTAAGTAGCATTGTCACAATAATAAGCAGCATTGTCTCAATCAGTACGTTTACGTACAGCAAGAAATTTGAATTTCTAAGACATCGTTCAGACTTTTTAAGTGCATGTAAACACCTTAATCCGACCTACTTCGGACCTACTTCGGACATCTCAAAATCGGATAACATAGTCGGACTTTTAACGGCATGTATACTCAGCAATCGGATCTGAATCGGATTTTGCATTCTGCGCATGCGCAGTGCCATTCTGCACATGCGCAGCGCCACATAGCGTCCAGAGTCAGCCCATGCTCCGGCTGTTAATCCGATTCTCTGAACGGCATGTATACTCGGACAAGTGATCCGGTCTTACGCATGTCATTATCTGATCCGATCAGAAATTCGAATTTCTTGCTGCATGTAAACGTACTGACTGTTAAGCAGCATTGCCTCAATGTTAAGCAGCATTACCATATCTGGGTGTTTGTGGAAGATGGGTCGTTGCAGCACTTTCACTGATATTTGCTCCAACATTCATTGTGTGCTTTGGTTGTCCTCAGTCTCATGTTTGATGACTACATTGAAACTTGTGTTGCTATGGCTACTCTGCTACAGTTATTGGAAGCTGGGCCAGCCTAACAGCTATGGAGGCGATCAGGACTGTGTAGAGATGATCCACCAGTCAAAGGATAAACTTGGAGAATGGAACGATGACCTGTGTGCATCTTTAAACAGATGGATTTGTGAGATGTAGAGAGTAAATGTTTAGGTATGGTGCTGTCTGGGTGTGTCTAGCGATGTCTGGATATGTTTAGCAATGTCTGGATGTGTCTAGCAGTGTCTGGGTGTGTCTAGCGATGTCTGGATGTGTCTAGCAGTGTCTGGATGTGTCTAGCGATGTCTGGATGTATCTATTGTCACCAGACATGCCTTATGATGTTTTACTGCTGTATACTTTTGTTTTGATATTCTCAAATCATTACATTTATAATGACAAATGCTGAAGTGGATACACTGGTGTACCATACTGTCACTCTCTTGCATCTTTTGTTCACTTGTGTTCTGTGATTATACTGTGATTGTTTATTGCCTTGAGCATATCTGTAGAATGTGCCATCTGTTAAATTAATGTGAAATAAATTGGGTGATTACACATTAGGAATAATTTATGCCAGAGAACATGTTGTTGCGTCATTTACATAAAGCATTAATAATTCAAGCCTGGGATTTCTTCATTAGATCAAATAGTGTGTATTTTAAAACGAGTGTGTATTTTAAAATGCGGTACGAAACAATGTTCAACTGTATAGGGGGAACCTTTTTATCAGCAGATTGTACTACTAATGTCAATAGTAGTACTTGTAGGCTTGTATCCGATCAACATTAGCATCAACTTAGCTTAATTTGCTTTAGATGAGTTGGTTGAAGTCACTTTAGCTCGCACAGCGTTTGCTCTGTGAGTTGGAGGACTTAAGATAAGATAAGATATTCCTTATCTTATCTTACTTGACTGAAGACAAAGCCGTTTTGACCCTCACCGCTCAAGCAGGTTACGTGAAACCACTCAAGCAGATGATAGTCAATATGATTATTGACCTTCCAAAAAATAAATCAATGAAATCCTCAGAGGTCTACCTACAAAACCCTTCCTGACATGTCTTTGACAGAACATAATAAAACATTTCATGATAATAATACTTTGACATGTTCCGGAGAGGACTGGCGTGCCCTGGGACCGCACCAATCAGGACACCCCCTGCTGAGCCAGCTCCCTGTTGGGCCAGCCCCCTGCTGGGCCAGCCCCCTGCTGGGCCAGCCCCCTGCTGGGCCAGCCCCCTGTTGGGCCAGCCCCCTGCTGGGCCAGCCCCCTGCTGGGCCAGCCCCCTGCTGGGCCAGCCCCCTGCTGGGCCAGCCCCCTGTTGGGCCAGCCCCCTGCTGGGCCAGCCCCCTGCTGTTGGGCCAGCCCCCTGCTGGGCCAGCCCCCTGTTGGGCCAGCTCCCTGCTGGGCCAGCCCCCTGTTGGGCCAGCTCCCTGCTGGGCCAGCCCCCTGCTGGGCCCAGCCCCCTGCTGGGCCAGCTCCCTGTTGGGCCAGCCCCCCTGTTGGGCCAGCCCCCCTGTTGGGCCAGCCCCCTGTTGGGCCAGCTCCCTGCTGGGCCAGCTCCCTGTTGGGCCAGCTCCCTGCTGGCCCAGCTCCCTGCTGGGCCAGCCCCCTGCTGGGCCCAGCCCCCTGCTGGGCCCAGCCCCCTGCTGGGCCAGCCCCCTGCTGGGCCCAGCCCCCTGCTGGGCCCAGCCCCCTGCTGGGCCAGCTCCCTGTTGGGCCAGCCCCCCTGTTGGGCCAGCCCCCCTGTTGGGCCAGCTCCCTGTTGGGCCAGCCCCCCTGCTGGGCCAGCCCCCCTGTTGGGCCAGCTCCCGGCCTCCTGGCTGTTACATGGCTGGATGAGAGACAGGAGCTCTGTAGTTACTTCCATCAAGTCAAAAACTTTTGTTTGTTTGTGACCAGCCGTCAACGTTGATACACATCTTTATTAAACTCATCTTCCCTTCATTTGACAAAACCCATAAATATCACACTCAATACAACTTTGACTGTTTCTAAGTGCTGTATTGCTAAAATGGCAGCTGTTTCAGATTTGATATTTGATATGACCTTTTTAATACTGCTCCGATCCAAGGTCACCAGAACTCCAAGCCATAATATTGAATACATTATCTCTCAATATGTATCTTTGATCGTTTTACACTTTAAAAATACTGTTTTTCAATTCCCTGCTATCCGAGATCTAATGACGACTGGCTACCATGGTGCTCCGTCTTCAGGTAATGGCGGCCGCAGGTTCCATTCCCCTGCAGCAAGGCCAGGGTGCACAGCAAGAGGAGATGAGGAATCTGTTTCGTAGGTTGTTGATCTGGCCTCAGATAGATTCATGTGTTGCTCAGCAGTTGATTATGTATCCTGGAATGGAATCCTCCCCATAAACACAGTCAATCTAGGAGTTCCGTTCTGATTTATTCAATCTCAGTCTATATTCTGCCTGTTGAACAAGACATGACAAAGATCTGAGCTTGCGAACAAATGACAAGTGATTTGACGATGATGATGATAGTAATAATGATTATAATAATAATAATATAACAATTATTGTGCTTTTCTAACTAGACAAAGACACAGAATAAGGCATAAAATGCGCAAGTAAATATCAATAAAATGTATCAGAAGACAGGGAAATGGAAAAATGTTGTTTCCACAAGGCTAAGATTTCAATAGGTTTTGGGTTTTGTCTCCGGCCTCAGGAACAGCTGTAGCCTGCAATCATCCGCCCGAAGGCACTGACGGGGTGAAGCCAGCATATATAGACATGAAAGAGTGATGAGTCAGAGAGGCAGGCTAGCATCCCTGCTCTCGGTCAGAGAATGAAAGAGTGATGAGTCAGAGAGGCAGGCTAGCATCCCTGCTCTCGGTCAGAGACCTGCTGACATACGGGCTGTGAGAGTAGAGAGAGCAGAATATCATGGAACCAAGCAAGATCCAGATCAAAACATGGCCTTCTCCCTTCATTTCTATGCCATGGAACCAGTGTTTCATTCACTCCCACCTGTGGAAGAGTGATGGTCATACTGTGTGTGCATGTGATTGACATGCAAGATGGATTCCCTGAACCGATCAGGAAAGAGGTCCCATGATTGGTGAGAAATGTCTCACACAGAGGCATGTGCTGGATCGCTCTCACAGAGCATTTCACCTCCTCAGAGCTGCAGAGGAAAGGGAGTTCTAACAGATTACACTCAGGCTATAACTCTTAAACCAGAAGATATCTACACTTGGCAGAGTCATGGTGGCCGCTAAACATGTTGGAGTGTCTCATCAACCAGCGACCTCCAGAACCTCCGACACAACCTGTTTTCCTTGGCTGGACCCTCTCTGAGTCACATGAGAGTTTTCTCCTTTCTATCTGTTCTGCTGCTACCTGTCTGTGTCTCCATCTGTACGATGTGACTAAGGCTGTCTGGTGTCTGTTAAATATCTGAATAACTGTTGTGTAACAGTTTGTTGCCTAATTGTCATTTTTATGTTTGTTAAATGTGTGTATTGTGTGTTTTAATATCAGTATTATGTGAGTGTGTGTTTTGTGTTTAGTGTTTACAGACAAAATGTCCCATTGTTATCTTAAAGGACTAGTGCTGGTGGGAGGATACACCCTTAATACTGATGCTCTCTCTGTCTCTCGCTCTCCCCCCTTGGTCTCTAACTAGATCTGTCTCCAGAACACAAGCACATACAATCACATACAAGCACAAGCTCCACAATAGGTTCTGGTGAATGAGGATGGAGACTGAAGGACACATTATATCTCCAAGAGAGATGAAGATCAATCCAAAACATGTCCCCCTTGTTGACCCCTGGTCTGAATGTGTCTGCTCCTCTCAGGGGTTCTGTTGAAGAGCTTCTCCTGGGGAACTGTAGTTCTAGTTGTGTTGGGGTCCACGGTGTGTGTGTGTGTGTGTGTGTGTGTGTGTGTGTGTGTGTGTGTGTGTGTATGTGTGTGTGTGTGTGTGTGTGTGTGTGTGTGTGTGTGTGTGTGTGTGTGTGTGTGTGTGCGTGTGTGTGGCAGACTTTCGAAGCATGGCTCTGAGAAGCCATCTTTGTTGAGTCTGGCTGTGTGGGGAGGAGGGGGTGTAAATGTGGTGAGTATGTGGCAGGACAATGCACTCACTGCATTAGCCCAGATAGAAACACTGCGGCCTGTACAACACTGAAAAGACCACTCTCATACAGACAAGACCTGCTGTATTCTGTGTGTGCCTCGCTCTCTTTCTGTGTGGAGGTCTCTCTCTCTCTCTCTCTCTCTCTCTCTCTCTCTCTCCATCTCCCTCTATTTAGCAACATGAGTTTGACTTATGAATCATAGTCATTGGGGTTTGTAAACTAACTTTAGATATCTGAAAAGCTTAACATGACGATGATGTTTCAGTGTTCTTTAACCGAGAGAGAGAGAGAGAGAGAGAGAGAGAGAGAGAGAGAGAGACAGACAGACAGACAGACAGACAGACAGACAGACAGACAGACAGACAGAGAGGGACAGAGAGAGAGAAGAATCAAAGAGAGGAGTAATGGGCCGTACAGGAAGGTTAAGACAAGGAGGAGGAAGAGAAAGAGAGAGAAATGACAAGGGCTAAGCTAATGGAAACAAAGAGGAAGGGAGAGGGAGGTAAGTAGGTGAGGGAGAGGGGGGAGGGAGGTATATAGGTGAGGGAGAGGGGGGCGGGAGGTAAAGAGGACCTTAAAGAACAAAGGGAGAGAGGGGGTGAGGCCACAGAGAGAGAGAGGTGTTTGACAGCAGTCAGGTTGGAGAGCGTGAGGTGGCTCAGTGTGCTCCTTATCTCCTAAACACTAGCCACCTTGTTACCTTCAGAAGGCTTTTCATCCCAGGCTACACACACTACACAATGCTACACAAGCCCTGTAACACACAAACACACACACACACACACACACACACACAGCACAAAGGTTCACATTCCCTGTGTTGGAGCCAAAATACGTTTTTTGTTTATTTTATTTTTATTATATTATATTCGCTCGTGGCAATCCCTTTATTGCATTCAAGAAAAAAGAAACATCAAACAAAAATTCTTTACCTACACAACATTGCAGGGTCACACTTTTCCACAGACACGGTTCCAAAACTGTTTGCCTCTCAGGCTCGTTGTACACACACCTGCCCGCAATCACAGCCTCTCTAAAAAGGTTACCCTGGTAACCAGGTCTGATTGACAGACGGAATCGTAGCAACCAGCCGTGATTGAGTGATCGACAGAACTATAAATATAGAGGCAGAGTCAGGCCGTTCATTTTAATATAATAAAAATAAAATAAACAAAAAACGTATTTTGGCTCCAACACTCCGGCCCCTAATTGGGCATGGCAGGAGGCCAGGCACAATTCAACAAATTCACATAACGGAGCCAAATATTTAGAAGAAATGATTCAAATAAATAAATAAATAAACAAATAATCCTCCATCTTAGAGGTCTGAAGCTCCAGCTTCTTGGAGCAAGCACAGCTTCGTTACTGGTCTATCCAGTGTGCTTGTTTTAGTCTTTACTCGAACAGAACGCACCAGTCCTCTTCTGTCTGGATACGTCTCCAGGACTCTTCCAAGCAACCAGGAACCACGTGGAGCTGTAGGGTCAGCAATCAATACAATGTCTCCAGGGACAAGACTCCGTCTTTCTTTAGCCCACCTCTGCCGCTCCTGTAGCAGAGGTAAATACTCTCTCAGCCATCGCTTCCAGAACAGGTCTGAGAGGTATTGGACCTGCCTCCATCTCCTCCTGAGGTAGAGGTCAGACGTCTCAAACAATCCAGGTGGCAAGACTGGCACTCCTTTCATGGTGAGGATGTGATTGGGAGTGAGAGCTTCGAGATCATTGTGATCTCCAGATATCTTTGTTATGGGACGGTCATTGAGAATGATTCGACTTCACACAGCACTGTATGAAAACCCTCGTCATTCAACGTTTGCTGGTGAAGAACTGATGTTAATACCTGCCGAATCATTCGTATTATCCGCTCCCATGCACCTCCATGGTGAGAGGCTGTTGGTGGGTTGAAGCTCCACTGCATCCCGTCCTCCAGAAATGCAGATTGTATTTTGCTGTGGTTTAAAGCAGCAAGGGCGTCCTTCAGCTCTCTCTTAGCACCAACAAAATTGGTTCCATTGTCAGATCTTAAATGAGAGATGGGTCCTCTTCTACAAACAAATCTGCGTATGGCATTTATACAAGAGTCCGTATTTAATGAATACGCAACCTCCAAATGAACTGCTCTGGATGCCATACAAGTGAAAAGGACTCCATAGCGCTTTTCAAAGGAGCGTCCCCTTTTTATCTCAAATGGGCCGAAGTAGTCAACTCCAACGTTGGTAAATGGAGGAAGATCAGCGACAATTCGCTCTAGAGGCAAGTCTGACATTTTCTGTTCCCCCAACTTCCCTCTATGGCGTCTGCAGATGACGCAGTCGGACAGGATTTTTCTTGCAGCTGCATTGGCACTTGTGATCCAATACTTTCTTCTCAATCTGGAAAGTACATGGTTTCTCCCACCATGGCCTAACTGCTCGTGGATGTTCTTCAGAATGAGAGTGGAGATATGGAGGTCTTTCGCGAGGATAACAGGATGTTTGAATTCCTCAGATATTGCTGCCCTACTCAACCTCCCTCCGACTCTAAGCAGGCCATCTTCAACAATGGGGTCGAGTTTATAGATGAAACTCTTTCTTTTTATTTCACCCTTCCCAGAGCTTAATACGGCAAGCTCCTCAGGATACCTTTGCTGTTGGGCGAAGTGGATAATGGCAGTTTCAGCTCTCGTGAGATCGTCTGGTGTTAGGCTTTGGTTACCATGTGCAGCTTTCCAGCGTTTCATTTCCTGTTCAACCTTGTCTGCAGCTCCATGACTCAACTGATTTCTCTTCTGACTCATCTCAAATAGAGTTGTCTTTACTTTCAGGATCCAAGCAACTGACCGTTTCAACCTTTTCCAGTCTGAAAAGTATGTGATCAGTTGGTGTGTGGCACTTGGTGCATTGACAACTACTGCATTGGTGACCAGCTCCTTTTTGACCTCAGGGTCATCAGCAACAATGTCCAAGTCCTCCAAGGGACTATCTGGCCACTCTTCATCTGGTCTCCACAGAAACTCAGGGCCTTCGATCCAACCTTTGTTGGTCAGCAGGTCATCCACCTTTACTCCTCTTGAGGCTTTGTCAGCAGGATTCTGTGTGGTATGAACATACCTCCACTGTGTGACGTCAGATGTTCTTCGGATGGCAGCAATCCTGTTTGCCACAAAAGTGTGAAATCTTTTATCTTCATTTCTGATGTATCTTAAAACTGATGTGCTGTCAGTCCAGAAACAAGATTTCTCAAGGTGGAGCTGGATTTCTCCTCTGAGCATGTTGTCTACACGAACAGCGAGAACAGCTGCCGTGAGCTCTAAGCGTGGAATGGTCACCTGCTTTAGTGGGGCCACTCTGGCTTTGCCTAGCATGAAAGAGACGTGACACTTGTTGCGGTTATCCCATATCTTCAGATACGTCACAGTACCATATCCTCTTTCGCTGGCATCAGAGAAGTGATGTAATTGACCACAGATGGTTTCTCCAAAATCCACTGGCTTGAGGCATCTTCCCACTTCGAATGCCTTTACTCCTTCCAAGTCTCTCAGCCACTTTGCCCACTGCTGTTTGAGAGTTGGATGAATTTCATCATCCCATCCATAGTTCCTCCGACACATCTCTTGCAGCATGAGCTTGGCTGGAAGAGTGAGTGGGGCGAGAAATCCCAATGGATCGTAGATTGAGCTGACCATTGATAAGATCCCACGACGAGTGTGAGGCTGTTCTTTGAGCGCCAACTTGAACTTAAAGGTGTCAGTCTCAACACACCAATGAAGTCCAAGTGCTCTTTCGACTGGCAGTTGGTCTCTGTCCAAGTCCAATTCATGCAGATTCTTAGATCTGTCTTCCTCAGGAATGGATAGCAGCACCCCACGATTGTTGCTAATCCATTTTGTCAAATGGAAGCCTCCCTTTTGACAAATGATGGTCAAATCTTTGACCATTTTAACAGCTGCTTCTTCTGATGGCAAGCTCTTCAGACAGTCGTCCATATAGAAGTTCCTATTGACTGTGTCAATTACATCAGCAGGGAAACTGTCACGGTGGTCTTCTGCTGTTTTTCGCAGGGCATGACAAGCACAGCTAGGAGAAGACACTGCCCCGAACAGATGCACAGTCATTCTATATTCAACCAGTTCTTGGGATACGTCGCCGTCTGGCCACCACAAGAATCGAAGAAAGTCTCTGTCCTTCTGTGCCACTTTGACTTGATGGAACATCGCTTTAACATCAGTCATTAGGGCTACAGGCTCTTGCCGAAATCATGTGAGGACTCCTAACAGAGTGCTGGTGAGGTAGGGGCCTTGTAGAAGCTCCTTGTTAAGAGACTTTCCTCTATACTCTGCTCCACAATCAAACACGACACGCAGAGTTCCCTTTTTGGAGTGGTACACCCCATGGTGTGGAATGTACCAGACCTTTCCATCTGAACGTTCAACTTCATGTTCAGGTACAAGTTCAGCATAACCTTTGCTGATCACATCACCTAGAAAGTTGGTGTATTCTCTATGGAACCTTACATCTCTCCCGAACCTCCTTTTCAGTCCAAGTATTCGTTGCTTTGCGACACACTGGTTATTTGGTAGGGAGACCTCTTTCCTTTTAAAGGGAAGGGCCAAGGTATAGTGGCCATCTAGAAGTTTGCATGACTCAGTTATAATTTCCATGAACTTTAGATCGTCCCTTGACAGTTCCTCTTTGTCTTCAGATGACCGTTCATTAAAATCATGGTTGTACTGATTGTGCAGCAGCTCTTCAAGTTTGGAAATGGAGATCCTATTGACATTAACAGCAGGGTGGCTCCTCTCACTCTGCTCCTCATCCTGACCGGAAAGGGGACCATTAACGACCCACCCCAATAGGGTCTTAATGGCGTGTGGCCCATTGCCATGGCTGTTCACCACCTCCCAAGGTTCAAGCATTTTCGAGGCATTGGTCCCAATCAATAACTCCACATCGGCTTGAATACGAGGCAGGACAACCCCCTTCATATATGGCCATTTAGCCAGCTCCTCTTCCTTAATGATGTTGTTAGGGCTCACAGGCATCCTCTTCTGGGTATAGACTTTCGGCAACTCATAAAATCGTTCTCCTGTGAGGCTTGCAATCTCCAGGTCTGTCAACATGTAGCTGGAGACTGAGGTTTTTGGACCCATGGTCAGTAGGCTGATTTTGGCCTTTCTTCCGTTTAATTTCAGCCTTTTCATCAGGCTTTCAGAACAAAATGTATCGGTACTGCCTGGATCCAAAAATGCATACGTTTTGATGATTTTGCCCCCCTTTCTGGACTTCACTTGCACAGGCAGTATCGGCAAAATCCCAGCGTTGCTACCGGCCCCTGTTTGTCCACATGTTTGCAGCGAAATCTGTGCATTACTCACCACTGGTTTCTTAGGCTTGTCTGGGTTGCTCGCCCTCTCTCTATGAAGGACACTGGGATGTTTTTGGCTGCACATTTTACAAATTAAACGTTTGTCACAGTTCCTGCTCAGATGTCCGACACAAAGACAGCCAAAACAGACTCCCCTTTGTCTTATTAAGGTAACCTTGTCTCTGTGTGTCTGTGTCGCAAACTGAGGACACCGATCCAGGGTGTGATCTTTTGAGCAGCATATGCAAGTTGTATTGTGAGCAGATGCATTAGATGGCTTTGGGGCTGGTTTAGAACTTGTTTGGTTTTCTACTGCAGGGGTTTCAACAGTAGTGATAGTGGCAAAGCTGTCTCCTTTAAATTTGGGTTTGCTTTGGGCTTTTGCTCTGTTTACAGGTCTACTTCCTGTGTTTGGTGGAGCGTATTGAATATCTCCAAAAACGGGGTCAGAAACAATCTTTACTTGACGTTCGACAAATGCAACAATGTCTGTAAAAGTTGGTCTGCGATGTTGTCTTTCCATTATAGCACATGCTGAGGCTCTCCAATGCTCTCTTAGCTTGAATGGAAGTTTTGAAATAATCGTTCTCATGTTGGCAGGCACATTGAGTTCATCCATGTATTGCACATTTTCCATGGCGTTGCAACATTCTCTGAGGAAAAGTGAATAAGCTTGAAGAGATTTAATGTCTTCCGTCCTCACTAGAGACCAGCTGAGCACTTTCTCCATGTATGCGGCCGAGATCTTATATTCGTCTCCAAAGTGCTGCTCAAGCAAATACTTTGCCCTTTCATAGCCTCTGTCTGGTGCCATATGTTGACAACTGCGGACAAGGTCTTTGGGCTGACCTTTGGTGTACTTTTCCAGGAAGTACAGACAATCCCCTTTGTTTCTTGTGTTTCTCTCCACACAGTGTACGAAGGCTCTGACAAAGGATCGAAACTGTAGAGGATCCCCCTCAAAACAGGGAACCTCTCTCGGTGGCAGGAGGTGAGAGGTTTGCTGCTCTACAAGCAATGCTGTTATTTCATTTTGTCTGTGCAATAAGTCACATATGGCTGCTGTTTCAATGTCACTTTGAACAGAACTGTCTGGCCGATTCATAAACTGCACAGGAGGGTTCATGTGTCTTGAGTTGTCCTGTGCCTCATTCCAAAATATACGTTGTCGTATGGCTGATGGTTGTTGGCTGGGAGACTGTTGCATTGTTTGTTGTTGTGGCAACATTGGTTGCTGCTGCTGAAATGAAGGTGGTTGCCACTGCTGCTGTAATAGCAGTGGTTGCTGCTGCTGTGAAAGCAGTGGTTGTTGCTGCTGCTGTGAAAGCAGTGGTTGCTGCTGCTGCTGTAATAGCAGTGGTTGCTGCTGCTGCTGTGAAAGCAGTGGTTGCTGCTGCTGCTGCTGTGAAAGCAGTGGTTGCTGCTGCTGCTGTGAAAGCAGTGGTTGTTGCTGCTGCTGTAATAGCAGTGGTTGCTGCTGCTGCTGCTGTGAAAGCAGTGGTTGCTGCTGCTGCTGTAATAGCAGTGGTTGCTGCTGCTGCTGTAATAGCAGTGGTTGCTGCTGCTGCTGTGAAAGCAGTGGTTGTTGCTGCTGCTGTAATAGCAGTGGTTGCTGCTGCTGTGAAAGCAGTGGTTGCTGCTGCTGCTGCTGTGAAAGCAGTGGTTGCTGCTGCTGCTGTAATAGCAGTGGTTGCTGCTGCTGCTGCTGCTGCTGCTGTGAAAGCAGTGGTTGCTGCTGCTGCTGTAATAGCAGTGGTTGCTGCTGCTGCTGTGAAAGCAGTGGTTGCTGCTGCTGTGAAAGCAGTGGTTGCTGCTGCTGCTGTAATAGCAGTGGTTGCTGCTGCTGCTGTGAAAGCAGTGGTTGCTGCTGCTGTGAAAGCAGTGGTTGCTGCTGCTGCTGTAATAGCAGTGGTTGCTGCTGCTGCTGTGAAAGCAGTGGTTGCTGCTGCTGTGAAAGCAGTGGTTGCTGCTGCTGCTGTAATAGCAGTGGTTGCTGCTGCCGCTCTGGCAGTGATGGATTCAGTATGATTGAAGTTTGCTGAACACTTGTTCCTCTCTCAAAGTACTGTTCCATTCCATCAGATGGTTCAAGTGAAACTGAGTGACTGGGGGATTTTAAAACTGCAATTTTTGCGTCAGCAGCTGCCAGTTGTGCATTCAGCTCTATCATTTCCTTTTTCTTTCGCAGCCTTTCCTCTTCCTCTTCCACTGCATGTTTCTCCTTTAATGCTGCCGCGTGTATGGCAAGTGCAGCTCGCTCTGCCTCTGCCTGTCTCCGAGCAGAGGAGGTGGAGGATCTGCTGGACCTGCTGGATCCAGACCTTGAGTGACTTCTATGCACCTCCTCAGTGACCCCCTCCACAGATTCAGACATCCTTGGACTTGTCCATGCATTGACCTCCTCAATAAAATCATTTACATTCAGCATCTTTGCTTTGAACCATGTCATATGCTTTTCCTTTTCCTCTGAAGGTAATATGGGCAAAAGAGCGTCATATGCCCCTGTGGCTTCTCTGATCACATGGATATATTTCATGAATTCACATTGCACTTTATGTTTGCTTTCACCAGCATTCATGAGCCCCAGAATATGTTTTTGCAGGTTGGTTGCTTTGTTTAGTTTTAATTTTCTTTCATTTTGCAGTTTGTCAAGCTTTTCCAGGTAAGCCTTTGGTGTCATTTTGATTGTGCGTTTTTTCAGAACTACAGCCGGGTTCTCCATTTGAACATTTGTTTCATTTTTGTCCTCCTTTGACTGATTTTCAGCCTCTGTGGGCTCACTGGGCTGTGCCTGTGACTGCGCTTCACTTCCATTCATAGGCTGTTCAACCAAAAGCGCATCATGTGTTTGATCCCGTACACCAACAGGCTCCATAATTCATAAAACATGAACAAATACCAGAGGATTAAAGATGAAAATAACCTTTAGTTCAATCAGTCAAAAAACACCGAAACGTTATCCGAAACCAGTCAAAAAAAAAAACAAAAAAAAAATCACAGTTACCAATCAAACCCTTTTGAGCTCAAATACCCACGAACGGGTTGCAACCAGAGCGTAAAAAACACTTCAACCTTTAAATTGAACCTTGTTTATTTACCAATGCATTGGATTTGTCTCTTTTTTTTTATTCAAAAACCCCGTGTGCACACACTGTTTATTTATATGGCCATATATATACCAGCTGGTAGCGCGCTACATACCTTGACTTTGTCCGTGGCAGCGCTGCCGGTCCGGTCCACTCGGTTTCGAAAAGTCTCCAAAAGTTTTCCAAAAAGCGCCGCTCGTTCGAGCACTGCTCTATCAACTCCCGGCGGTGCGGGCTCCGCTGAACGGTGCCGAATCACTGCTGAGCACGCAGTTGCTCAGACGCTGCCGCTTCTCCCATCGGTACCGGTTCGGCGCCGAGCCGGGCTGCTATCCAACGCTGGCGATATCAACTCCAGCGATGCAGGGTCTACCAGCGTCGGTCGTCGGGCAGGGATGCGGCGGGTCTCAACGCCGGGACGTGGCTCCTTCTCCTCCCGGTCCACTCGTTGTGGCCGCCAGGCCGAGGCAATTGTCCACACGCCGTTGTTGTTGTCGTACCGGCGTGTCCCAGTGGCTTTTGTCCACGCGTTTAACTAAAGAACGCCTTTCCAACACAGAAGCCACGCTGCCCCGTGCACACAATCCGCCGTGGCGTCTTGGGCGCGATCCACTTCTTCCGATCCTCAACAAAAGTTTTCACAATAGTCCATTTCAAAATGAGGACTAGTTTTGGAACTTAATGTAGGGCCCTAAAGATCAAGGGCCCTACATTAAGTTCCAAAACTAGTCCTCATTTTGAAATGGACTTGATCGTGGAGTGCCCTACTGGGGCAACGAGCATAAAAAACAAAGTCTGACGCGTGTTGTGGCCTTTAGTGTCCAGAGAGATGCTCTTTCTCGCTCGTGGCAATCCCTTTATTGCATTCAAGAAAAAAGAAACATCAAACAAAAATTCTTTACCTACACAACATTGCAGGGTCACACTTTTCCACAGACACGGTTCCAAAACTGTTTGCCTCTCAGGCTCGTTGTACACACACCTGCCCGCAATCACAGCCTCTCTAAAAAGGTTACCCTGGTAACCAGGTCTGATTGACAGACGGAATCGTAGCAACCAGCCGTGATTGAGTGATCGACAGAACTATAAATATAGAGGCAGAGTCAGGCCGTTCATTTTAATATAATAAAAATAAAATAAACAAAAAACGTATTTTGGCTCCAACACTCCGGCCCCTAATTGGGCATGGCAGGAGGCCAGGCACAATTCAACAAATTCACATAACGGAGCCAAATATTTAGAAGAAATGATTCAAATAAATAAATAAATAAACAAATAATCCTCCATCTTAGAGGTCTGAAGCTCCAGCTTCTTGGAGCAAGCACAGCTTCGTTACTGGTCTATCCAGTGTGCTTGTTTTAGTCTTTACTCGAACAGAACGCACCAGTCCTCTTCTGTCTGGATACGTCTCCAGGACTCTTCCAAGCAACCAGGAACCACGTGGAGCTGTAGGGTCAGCAATCAATACAATGTCTCCAGGGACAAGACTCCGTCTTTCTTTAGCCCACCTCTGCCGCTCCTGTAGCAGAGGTAAATACTCTCTCAGCCATCGCTTCCAGAACAGGTCTGAGAGGTATTGGACCTGCCTCCATCTCCTCCTGAGGTAGAGGTCAGACGTCTCAAACAATCCAGGTGGCAAGACTGGCACTCCTTTCATGGTGAGGATGTGATTGGGAGTGAGAGCTTCGAGATCATTGTGATCTCCAGATATCTTTGTTATGGGACGGTCATTGAGAATGGCTTCGACTTCACACAGCACTGTATGAAAACCCTCGTCATTCAACGTTTGCTGGTGAAGAACTGATGTTAATACCTGCCGAATCATTCGTATTATCCGCTCCCATGCACCTCCATGGTGAGAGGCTGTTGGTGGGTTGAAGCTCCACTGCATCCCGTCCTCCAGAAATGCAGATTGTATTTTGCTGTGGTTTAAAGCAGCAAGGGCGTCCTTCAGCTCTCTCTTAGCACCAACAAAATTGGTTCCATTGTCAGATCTTAAATGAGAGATGGGTCCTCTTCTACAAACAAATCTGCGTATGGCATTTATACAAGAGTCCGTATTTAATGAATACGCAACCTCCAAATGAACTGCTCTGGATGCCATACAAGTGAAAAGGACTCCATAGCGCTTTTCAAAGGAGCGTTTTCAACACCGCCGGGAGTTGATAGAGCAGTGCTCGAACGAGCGGCGCTTTTTGGAAAACTTTTGGAGACTTTTCGAAACCGAGTGGACCGGACCGGCAGCGCTGCCACGGACAAAGTCAAGGTATGTAGCGCGCTACCAGCTGGTATATATATGGCCATATAAATAAACAGTGTGTGCACACGGGGTTTTTGAATAAAAAAAAAGAGACAAATCCAATGCATTGGTAAATAAACAAGGTTCAATTTAAAGGTTGAAGTGTTTTTTACGCTCTGGTTGCAACCCGTTCAGACAGACAGACAGACAGACAGACATACTTTATTGATCCCTGAGGGAAATTGTCTTCGTGACAAAACTCCAGTTGAAAAAAGAGGACACTCTACGTATAGTAGAGTGTTAGAAAATATAAATATAAATATATAAGGAGACCTAAATAAAAATATAAAACCTATGTAAAAATAAAAGTATAAACCTATGTACAAATATAATGTAACCTATGTGAGTGGGTATTTGAGCTCAAAAGGGTTTGATTGGTAACTGTGATTTTTTTTTTTTTTTTTTTTTTGACTGGTTTCGGATAACGTTTCGGTGTTTTTTGACTGATTGAACTAAAGGTTATTTTCATCTTTAATCCTCTGGTATTTGTTCATGTTTTATGAATTATGGAGCCTGTTGGTGTACGGGATCAAACACATGATGCGCTTTTGGTTGAACAGCCTATGAATGGAAGTGAAGCGCAGTCACAGGCACAGCCCAGTGAGCCCACAGAGGCTGAAAATCAGTCAAAGGAGGACAAAAATGAAACAAATGTTCAAATGGAGAACCCGGCTGTAGTTCTGAAAAAACGCACAATCAAAATGACACCAAAGGCTTACCTGGAAAAGCTTGACAAACTGCAAAATGAAAGAAAATTAAAACTAAACAAAGCAACCAACCTGCAAAAACATATTCTGGGGCTCATGAATGCTGGTGAAAGCAAACATAAAGTGCAATGTGAATTCATGAAATATATCCATGTGATCAGAGAAGCCACAGGGGCATATGACGCTCTTTTGCCCATATTACCTTCAGAGGAAAAGGAAAAGCATATGACATGGTTCAAAGCAAAGATGCTGAATGTAAATGATTTTATTGAGGAGGTCAATGCATGGACAAGTCCAAGGATGTCTGAATCTGTGGAGGGGGTCACTGAGGAGGTGCATAGAAGTCACTCAAGGTCTGGATCCAGCAGGTCCAGCAGATCCTCCACCTCCTCTGCTCGGAGACAGGCAGAGGCAGAGCGAGCTGCACTTGCCATACACGCGGCAGCATTAAAGGAGAAACATGCAGTGGAAGAGGAAGAGGAAAGGCTGCGAAAGAAAAAGGAAATGATAGAGCTGAATGCACAACTGGCAGCTGCTGACGCAAAAATTGCAGTTTTAAAATCCCCCAGTCACTCAGTTTCACTTGAACCATCTGATGGAATGGAACAGTACTTTGAGAGAGGAACAAGTGTTCAGCAAACTTCAATCATACTGAATCCATCACTGCCAGAGCGGCAGCAGCAACCACTGCTATTACAGCAGCAGCAGCAACCACTGCTTTCACAGCAGCAGCAACCACTGCTTTCACAGCAGCAGCAGCAACCACTGCTATTAGAGCAGCAGCAGCAACCACTGCTTTCACAGCAGCAGCAACCACTGCTTTCACAGCAGCAGCAGCAACCACTGCTATTACAGCAGCAGCAGCAACCACTGCTTTCACAGCAGCAGCAGCAACCACTGCTTTCACAGCAGCAGCAGCAACCACTGCTATTACAGCAGCAGCAGCAACCACTGCTTTCACAGCAGCAGCAGCAGCAGCAGCAGCAACCACTGCTATTACAGCAGCAGCAGCAACCACTGCTTTCACAGCAGCAGCAGCAGCAACCACTGCTTTCACAGCAGCAGCAACCACTGCTATTACAGCAGCAGCAACAACCACTGCTTTCACAGCAGCAGCAGCAACCACTGCTATTACAGCAGCAGCAGCAACCACTGCTATTACAGCAGCAGCAGCAACCACTGCTTTCACAGCAGCAGCAGCAGCAACCACTGCTATTACAGCAGCAGCAACAACCACTGCTTTCACAGCAGCAGCAGCAACCACTGCTTTCACAGCAGCAGCAGCAGCAACCACTGCTATTACAGCAGCAGCAGCAACCACTGCTTTCACAGCAGCAGCAGCAACCACTGCTATTACAGCAGCAGCAGCAACCACTGCTTTCACAGCAGCAGCAACAACCACTGCATATTTGTTGAACGTCAAGTAAAGATTGTTTCTGACCCCGTTTTTGGAGATATTCAATACGCTCCACCAAACACAGGAAGTAGACCTGTAAACAGAGCAGAAGCCCAAAGCAAACCCAAATGATAAAGGAGACAGCTTTGCCACTATCACTATTGTTGAAACCCCTGCAGTAGAAACCCAAACAAGTTCTAAACCTGCCCCAAAGCCATCTAATGCATCTGCTCACAATACCACTTGCATATGCTGCTCAAAAGATCACACCCTGGATCGGTGTCCTCAGTTTGCGACACAGACACACAGAGACAAGGTTACCTTAATAAGACAAAGGGGAGTCTGTTTTGGCTGTCTTTGTGTCGGACATCTGAGCAGGAACTGTGACAAACGTTTAATTTGTAAAATGTGCAGCCAAAAACATCCCAGTGTCCTTCATAGAGAGAGGGCGAGCAACCCAGACAAGCCTAAGAAACCAGTGGTGAGTAATGCACAGATTTCGCTGCAAACATGTGGACAAACAGGGGCCGGTAGCAACGCTGGGATTTTGCCGATACTGCCTGTGCAAGTGAAGTCCAGAAAGGGGGGCAAAATCATCAAAACGTATGCATTTTTGGATCCAGGCAGTACCGCTACATTTTGTTCTGAAAGCCTGATGAAAAGGCTGAAATTAAACGGAAG
Source organism: Urophycis tenuis (assembly GCA_036785325.1). Classification (NCBI taxonomy): domain Eukaryota; kingdom Metazoa; phylum Chordata; class Actinopteri; order Gadiformes; family Phycidae; genus Urophycis; species Urophycis tenuis. The sequence goes on along the minus strand of JAXIVH010000016.1, from coordinate 9,001,150 downwards.
AAAGGCCAAAATCAGCCTACTGACCATGGGTCCAAAAACCTCAGTCTCCAGCTACATGTTGACAGACCTGGAGATTGCAAGCCTCACAGGAGAACGATTTTATGAGTTGCCGAAAGTCTATACCCAGAAGAGGATGCCTGTGAGCCCTAACAACATCATTAAGGAAGAGGAGCTGGCTAAATGGCCATATATGAAGGGGGTTGTCCTGCCTCGTATTCAAGCCGATGTGGAGTTATTGATTGGGACCAATGCCTCGAAAATGCTTGAACCTTGGGAGGTGGTGAACAGCCATGGCAATGGGCCACACGCCATTAAGACCCTATTGGGGTGGGTCGTTAATGGTCCCCTTTCCGGTCAGGATGAGGAGCAGAGTGAGAGGAGCCACCCTGCTGTTAATGTCAATAGGATCTCCATTTCCAAACTTGAAGAGCTGCTGCACAATCAGTACAACCATGATTTTAATGAACGGTCATCTGAAGACAAAGAGGAACTGTCAAGGGACGATCTAAAGTTCATGGAAATTATGACTGAGTCATGCAAACTTCTAGATGGCCACTATACCTTGGCCCTTCCCTTTAAAAGGAAAGAGGTCTCCCTACCAAATAACCAGTGTGTCGCAAAGCAACGAATACTTGGACTGAAAAGGAGGTTCGGGAGAGATGTAAGGTTCCATAGAGAATACACCAACTTCCTAGGTGATGTGATCAGCAAAGGTTATGCTGAACTTGTACCTGAACATGAAGTTGAACGTTCAGATGGAAAGGTCTGGTACATTCCACACCATGGGGTGTACCACTCCAAAAAGGGAACTCTGCGTGTCGTGTTTGATTGTGGAGCAGAGTATAGAGGAAAGTCTCTTAACAAGGAGCTTCTACAAGGCCCCTACCTCACCAGCACTCTGTTAGGAGTCCTCACACGATTTCGGCAAGAGCCTGTAGCCCTAATGACTGATGTTAAAGCGATGTTCCATCAAGTCAACGTGGCACAGAAGGACAGAGACTTTCTTCGATTCTTGTGGTGGCCAGACGGCGACGTATCCCAAGAACTGGTTGAATATAGAATGACCGTGCATCTGTTCGGGGCAGTGTCTTCTCCTAGCTGTGCTTGTCATGCCCTGCGAAAAACAGCAGAAGACCACCGTGACAGTTTCCCTGCTGATGTAATTGACACAGTCAATAGGAACTTCTATATGGACGACTGTCTGAAGAGCTTGCCATCAGAAGAAGCAGCTGTTAAAATGGTCAAAGATTTGACCAACATTTGTCAAAAGGGAGGCTTCCATTTGACAAAATGGATTAGCAACAATCGTGGGGTGCTGCTATCCATTCCTGAGGAAGACAGATCTAAGAATCTGCATGAATTGGACTTGGACAGAGACCAACTGCCAGCCAGAAAGAGCACTTGGACTTCATTGGTGTGTTGAGACTGACACCTTTAAGTTCAAGTTGGCGCTCAAAGAACATCCTCACCATGAAAGGAGTGCCAGTCTTGCCACCTGGATTGTTTGAGACGTCTGACCTCTACCTCAGGAGGAGATGGAGGCAGGTCCAATACCTCTCAGACCTGCACCAGAAGCGATGGCTGAGAGAGTATTTACCTCTGCTACAGGAGCGGCAGAGGTGGGCTAAAGAAAGACGGAGTCTTGTCCCTGGAGACATTGTATTGATTGCTGACCCTACAGCTCCACGTGGTTCCTGGTTGCTTGGAAGAGTCCTGGAGACGTATCCAGACAGAAGAGGACTGGTGCGTTCTGTTCGAGTAAAGACTAAAACAAGCACACTGGATAGACCAGTAACGAAGCTGTGCTTGCTCCAAGAAGCTGGAGCTTCAGACCTCTAAGATGGAGGATTATTTGTTTATTTATTTATTTATTTGAATCATTTCTTCTAAATATTTGGCTCCGTTATGTGAATTTGTTGAATTGTGCCTGGCCTCCTGCCATGCCCAATTAGGGGCCGGAGTGTTGGAGCCAAAATACGTTTTTTGTTTATTTTATTTTTATTATATTAAAATGAACGGCCTGACTCTGCCTCTATATTTATAGTTCTGTCAATCACTCAATCACGGCTGGTTGCTAGGATTCCGGCTGTCAATCAGACCTGGTTACCAGGGTAACCCTTTTAGAGAGGCTGTGATTGCGGGCAGGGGTGTGTACAACGAGCCTGAGAGGCAAACAGTTTTGGAACCGTGTCTGTGGAAAAGTGTGACCCTGCAATGTTGTGTAGGTAAAGAATTTTTGTTTGATGTTTCTTTTTTCTTGAATGCAATAAAGGGATTGCCACGAGCGAGAAAGAGCATCTCTCTGGACACTAAAGGCCACAACACGCGTCAGACTTTGTTTTTTATGCTCGTTGCCCCAGTAGGGCACCCTAAAGATCAAGGGCCCTACACCCTGTATTCCCTTGTTCACTCAACGTTCTGGAATCCTCCTGTGTGAACCATGTACTATAATAATAATTATAATAATAATTATGATGATGATGATGATGATGATGATGATGATGATAATAATAATAATGTACTATAAAGCGTACAGTTCCAGCTGCTTGTGCTGGGTGTAAAACACAGGAAGTGTTTTCTGTGTGTTTGGACAGAGCTCCACAGGTTCCACTGAACCTGTGACTCAAGAGCAGGAGTTTCACCCCGTTTCCTGGCTGACCTGGGGTCAGAGCACTCATTAAGTATGCCAATAGACCCAGGGAACACAAAGCTCAGCAGCCAGTGACCTCTGACCTCCTCCTGGCCAGTGCACACTTGAGTGAGGGGGAGTGTGAGTGGGCGTGACAGCAAGGGGTTAACAGAAGAATGTGTGTGTACCTCGTCTAATTGGGCCATTTGTTGCAATTGACCGGGCCTCACCTCTCCTGCCCAATCAGGAGCCTGGTTGGTTTGACCTGGACCACTGAGCCAATCTTGACACGACACAGTGGGCCCTGTTTCTCTAGTAACCTGGACAACCGTCCCTTGTGTTGTCCTCTGTGATGGCTGCCACACCACTGGACACCATTCCGGCTACAGCCTTCACATCTCACTGGCTGTCACTGTTTTCCAGGATAAGATAAGGGGCATTTAGCAGATGCTTCCAAAAGCGTCTTACAAACAGTACATTTATGGGGTTTGACATGTGGACTGTTGGAGGAGGGGGATCAAGGGGATCAAACCACCGACCCTCTGTCCACCCGCTCTACCTACTGAGCTACTGCCGCCCCAGGAGATTTGGTACGGCCGTATGAATACGTGTTGGAGCAGCAAACTGGTTAGTAACTGGTGTCCCATTCAGAAAGTTTACCATTGTGATATATATTGGGCCCTGACTGGGCTTACTGGGTGGATGAATGGTTGGATGGGTGCTCTTGATAGATGGTTAAGTGGATGGAGGGATGGATGGATGGCTGGATCACATGTAGAAGAACAGACTGAAACTGTAGACCACTCCCAAATGGAGTCCATGGATTAGATAGTCACAGTGTGCCTTAAATTCAAAAGACCTCACCAAACATCTAGAGATGAAACCCAACAAGAAACAGCACCTCTTGTCCAACTGCAGGTGTTGGTCCACTCCAGAGGGGATTGTATCTCTATCCATCAAGGGGTCCATGAAAAAGAGTTTGGCGTTCGACCAAGTCTTTGTTTAGCTGTGGTGTAGTGGAGGCCAGGAGGACACACCATGGCATTCTGCAGAGTACGTTTACTGACCACTCCTGTTGTTCGCCAAAAAAGAACCTCCATCTTGTCCAACCTCCTATCTTATCTCCTCTGCTCAGCTGCAGGTCGAGCTGCACCTCAGCTGATAAGCTTCACGCCCGAACCTTTCTCCTCCCGGTAGAAGTCACCAATGGAGTCCAGGCTGTGAACTACAGCATGTGCCTGAGTGTAGCTGTGATGATAAAGGGGCATTTAGCAGACGCTTTTGTCCAAAGTGACTTACAATCAGTACGTTTGTGGGGTTCGACATGTGGATCGAACCGCCGACCCACTCGGTCCACCCGCTCTGTCCACTGAGCTACTGCCACCCTTTATGGCTGTCATTAACCCAGCAACACAAAGCTCCTTAAAACATTAGTTTAGTCCAGGTCAGAGGGCAGAAGATAAGACCATATCTGTTCATGACTTTTCGTATAATATCAGGTTACAACTGACAACGGGTTTATGGTTAACGGTTTGATTGATTAAATATTGATTGGGTATTGGTCATAGAGCAACTATTGATGGTTGAGTTTTTATTTGGCTGTATGTTGCTTTTATACATTCAAGGTTTTGCTGTTTATGATTATTAGAACGGTTGTGAAAGTTCAAATTGCAATCCATTCCTCAACATCGAAAACATTTGGACACTTATTGCATTCATCCTTACTTTATTATTCCTCGTTTATTGTTCTCGTAGGTTTATCATCTTACCCAAACATCAAATGGTGTTTGGGCAAATATATTTATATATATATGTTATATGTTATATGCATTATATATATATATATATATATATATATATATATATATATATATATGCAAAAAACAAGACATATATTGACTTCCTGATTTAACTAAAGTTACTCTCTCTTGTTTTTAAATGGTTGTGGGTCCATGCAGATCTTGATCTTGGTGTTCTATGTGTTGTGGTTCTGTCAGTGCTGTGTACAGACAGAACCTCCACTCCCTGGGCAAACAAGGGACCCATAGACAGGTCCGCGGGCCTGGAGACCCGCCCTGGTCTGACATGATCAGCGCTGGTGCGTATCATGGGAATGTATGGAGCGATGGAGGCGTACAGTACCACTGACATGGGCGTGGGTTCGATTCCTATGTAGCTCAGTGGGCGCTAACACAGCCCAGGACAACACTGGGTTATTGTCATGGGTTACATTCCCCGTCTGTCCAGCGCAATAGAACCAGCATTACTGAGCGCTGGTTTGTTCCATGTGAGAAGAGAACTGTTCACATTGGTACAGCTAATATAATCTGTGGTCATGTTGTGTCATTTACAGAAACATGGCCAGTGAATGATATTACTGTCAGCAAATCAAATATTATTTCATGTGCTTTGATTTCTGTCATTGTTTTATTGAAGAGAAGAAAATGTATCGTGTTCTGAGCTTTGTTCTCTTAATACTGAAACAGATGAAACGCTACCTTGTTAGAGCTAGTCTAGCAGATATCAGTCCTGACCTTGCTGGGACAGGACTGACAGTTATAGTTGTAATTCAGGACTGATAGTTATAGTTACAGTTAGAGTTCAGGACTGAGGGTTATATTTAGAGATCAGGACTAATAGTTATAGTTACAGTTACAGTTCAGGACTGATAGTTATAGTGATAGTTAGAGTTCATGACTGACAGTTATAGTTACAGTTCAGGACTGATAGTTATAGTTAGAGTTCAGGACTGATAGTTATAGTTACAGTTCAGGACTGATAGTGATGGTTACAGTTCAGGACTGATAGTTATAGTGATAGTTAGAGATCAGGACTGACAGTTACAGTTACAGTTCAGGACTGAGAGTTATAGTTACAGTTACAGTTCAGGACTGATAGTTAAAGTTATAATTCAGGACTGAGAGTTATAGTTAGAGTTCAGGACAGAGTGTTCTTGTTAGAGTTCAGGACTGATGGTTATAGTTATAATTACAGTTCAGGACTGATAGTTATAGTTATAATTCAGGACTGAGAGTTATAGTTAGAGTTCAGGACTGAGTGTTAGTTCAGGACTGATTGTTATAGTTATAATTACAGTTCAGGACTGATAGTTATAGTTATAGTCACGACTGATTAACTGTTCACATTGGTACAGCTAATATAATCTGTGGTCATGTTGTGTCATTTACAGAAACATGGCCAGTGAATGATATTACTCTCAGCAAATCAAATATTATTTCATCTGCTTTTATTTATGTTATTGTTTTATTGAAGAGAAGAAAATGTATCGCGTTCTGAGCTTTGTTCTCTTAATACTGAAACAGATGAAACGCTACCTTGTTAGAGCTAGTCTAGCAGATATCAGTCCTGACCTTGCTGGGACAGGACTGACAGTTATAGTTATAATTCAGGACTGATAGTTATAGTTACAGTTCAGGACTGATAGTTCTAGTTATAGTTACAGTTCAGGACTGATAGTTATAGTTACAGTTCAGGACTGATAGTTATAGTTACCGTTCAGGACTGATAGTTATAGTTATAATTCAGGACTGATTGTTATAGTTACCGTTCAGGACTGATAGTTATAGTTAAAATTCAGGACTGATAGTTATAGTTACCGTTCAGGACTGATAGTTATAGTTATAATTCAGGACTGATAGTTATAGTTATAATTCAGGACTGATAGTTATAGTTACAGTAACAGCTCAGGACTAACCCTATAGTTATAGTAACAGTTCAGGACTGATAGTTATAGTTATAATTCATGATTGATAGTTATAGTTACCGTTCAGGACTGATAGTTATAGTTATAATTCAGGACTGATAGTTAGAGTTACCGTTCAGGACTGATAGTTATAGTTATAATTCAGGACTGATAGTTATAGTTACCGTTCAGGACTGATAGTTATAATTCAGGACTAATAGTTATAGTCACCGTTCAGGACTGATAGTTATAGTTATAATTCAGTACTGATAGTTATAGTTACCGTTCAGGACTGATAGTTATAGTTATAATTCAGGAATGATAGTTATAGTTATAATTCATGACTGATAGTTATAGTTACAGTTCAGGACTGATAGTTATAGTTATAATTCAGGACTGATAGTTATAGTTACCATTCAGGACTGATAGTTATAGTTATAAGTCAGGACTGATAGTTATAGTTATAATTCATGACTGATAGTTATAGTTACAGTTCAGGACTGATAGTTATAGTTATAATTCAGGACTGATAGTTATAGTAACCGTTCAGGACTGATAGTTATAGTTATAATTCAGGAATGATAGTTATAGTTATAATTCAGGACTGATAGGTATAGTTACCGTTCAGGACTGATAGTAATAGTTATAATTCAGGACTGATAGTTATAGTTATAATTCATGACAGATAGTTATAGTTACAGTTCAGGACTGATAGTTATAGTTATAATTCAGGACTGATAGCTATAGTTATAATTCAGGACTGATAGAGTTATAATTCAGGACTGACAGTTATAGCTATCAGTCCTGAATTATAGTTATAGCTTCGACAGATCTGTCACTCAGTTATCCAGCCCAGGGGACTGGAACAAACGGTAGGCTGATCTGCAGTTCACACTTTAAAATGGCAGCTGATGGTTATTCATCTTCACACCTGGCGCTAAAATAAGGCCCCTTAAAGGTTAGCATCCAATATGGAGCTTCTACATCTACTTACACACACACACACACACACACACACCCTGACCAGACAGTTCCCAGAGCAGACCTACACATACCACAGAGGTATAAATATTTCATAGCTGTTTGTTCCAGTCTGTTGGATGGGCAACAGCTGGAGATGAAACAACAGTGATGGCCATGGGCTCTCGACCCATTTCAACAGAACATCATCCACCAGAACATCGTCCAACAGAGGAACCTTCATTCTGCAATAAGACCTATGTTCTACACTAACCCAAATTGAATTTAATTAATTAAAACAGACAGAGAGACAGACAGACAGACGTACTTTAATGATCCCTGAGGGAAATTGCATTCGTTACAATACAATACTCCAGTGCAAAAGGAAGAAGAGACAGACACTCTACGTAAAGTAAAGTGTTAGAATATAAATATATAATAAAAACCTATGTAAAATATAAAATAAAATATAAACCTATGTAAGCAATATACAAAATATACATACATAAAGAAATATACATAAATTGACATACAACCAGGCATACACTGAGAGGTGATAGCATACGCAAGGATGTAGCATGTCAGATTCTATGTTGGAAAAAAGACCAGTTGTGCAAAGAGATGACCAGTTATGCAGTGAAATTAAAATAAATGACCAGTTATGCAATATGAATGAATAACCTGTTGTGCAGCAGAAACTATGATGAAAGTGACAGATTGTATAGTTTGATGACCACAGGCAGGAATGATTTCCTATGTCGCTCTGTGGTGCATCTCGGTGAGAGGAGTCTTCTGCTGAAGGAACTCCTCCGCTGAGCCAGGGTGGAAAAGAGAGGGTGAGAGGCATTGTCCATGATAGTCCGTAGCCTGGACAGCATCCTCCTATCTGCCACGGTAGTCATAGTGTCCAATTCTCTCACTCACTACATCACCAGCCCTCTTGATGAGTCTATTAAGTCTATTGGTGTCCGCAACCCTCATCCCACTGCCCCAGCATGTGACAGCAAAGAAGATCGCACTGGCAACAACAGACTCATAGAACATCCTCAACATTGTCCTGCAAATGTTGAAGGACCTTAGCCTCCTCAGAAAAAAGAGTCGGCTTTAGCCCTTCTTGTAGACGGCCTCTGTGTTCCTAGTCCAGTCCAACTTGTTGAAGTACACCCCCAGGTACTTGTACTCCTCAAGTGTCGACTGGAACCCCCTGGATGAACACAGGGCCCACCGGTGTTTTGACCCTCCTTAGGTCCACAATGAGCTCCTTTGTCTTTGTAGCATTGAGCTGTAGATGGTTCAGCTCACACCAAGAGACAAAGTTGCCCACAACAGTCCTATACTCACCCTCATCACCCCCTTCAATACAGCCAACTATTGCGGAGTCAGAAAACTTCTGAAGGTGGCAGGACTCAGTGCAGTAGCTGAAGTCTGAGGTGTAGAGGGTGAAGAGAAAGGGAGAAAGGACCGTCCCTTGTGGGGCCCCAGTGTTGCTAACCACCCTGTCAGAAACACAATTCTGTAGACGTACAAACTGTGGTCTGCCCATCAGGTAGTCAACAATCCAGGACACCAAGGGAGCATCAACCTGCATCGCCGCCATCTTCTCACCTAGGAGACCCGGCCGTAAGGTGTTGAAAGCACTGGAGAAGTCAAAGAACATGACTCTCACAGTGCTCCCCGGCTTGTCCAGATGAGAGTAGACTTTGTTCAGCAGGTAGATGATGCAGTCCTCGACTCCCAGGCTGGGCTGGTAGGCGAACTGCAGCTGGTCCGAGAAGGGTCTGACCATTGGCCTAAGCTGGTCCAGAACGAGCCTCTCCAGGGTCTTCATGATATGTGACGTCAGGGCCACCGGTCTCTAGTCCTTGGGGCTGCTGGGTCGCAGCGTCTTTGGGACAGGAACGAGGCAGGACGTCTTCCACATCAGAGGGACCTTTTGGAGGTGCAGGCTCAGGTTGAAGACATGATTAAGTACTCCACACAGTTGGCGGGCACAGGCTTTAAGTACCCTGGGGACCACACCATCAGGGCCCGCTGCTTTGCCAGAGTGGAGTCTAAAGCCTAGTTTATACTTCTGCATAAAGTGACGGACGACGGATACGGAGAGCCCTCTCCGTCGACGGAGAGCCTGACGGAGAGCCTCTCCGTCGTCTCCATCGGCCTGAAATATTTTTTAAGTATCCGTCACTCCATCTACGCACGACGGAGACCGCAAGGGCTGCGATTGGTCCTCTAAACACGTCATTTACACATGAATGACTCACAATGAATCACATTCTATCGCTATCGACTTCTATCACAACCGCACACAGCCGCGCCATTTATGTATACGCTTTATACGCTATACGCTATATATATACGCTACAATACGCTTTACTATATGGACGCATAAAGCTCCAAAATGCAAGCCGACCTACTTGAACTTGTGAAACTTAAAAGAGACGGTGGCAAATTGCAAGTTTGTGTACGGTTTTTACTTTTAAAAGCATTTCATTTATAACTTATCCCCTTTTCTATTTAATAATTGATCCCCTCTTAACTATTTTTCCCTTTTGTACTTATTTGCTTGAATATCATGGCCAGTCTTGCGTAGCGACCCATACTGGTCAAGCGGGAAATTGCATTGCGTATCCATCACCACGACGGAGAAGTATGAGGGCTCGAGGGGTGTCCGTAGTTACGCAGACGGATGACGGATTACGCAGTCGGAGAAGTATAAACTAGGCTTAATCAGTTGTCTTCTCACCAGGTCAGGTGTGAAGGAAACTGTAGAGGTGTCCGTGGGGGGAGGGATAGGGTCCTCAGGTAGTGGAGGACAGTATGCAGAGCAGGGGGGAGGGGTGGGGCAGGGTGAAGGTGTGAAGTGGCCGGGAGTGAATAGAGGTGGTGAGAGGCAGGAGGGCGGTCTATAAGGAGGGGGAGAAGGAGGGGGAGGCAGAGTGGCAATGGTTGTTGGGCTGCCAGCAGCAGTAGCAGCAGGGTCATGAGGGGGAGGGGAGGGGCCGCAGTATCAAAACTATTGAAGAAAAGGTTAAATTCATACTACCAGTCTTCTGGAAGCCCGTGATGGTTTTCATACCACTCCACACATCCCTTGTGTTGTTTTTCTGGAGCTTCTTCTCCAGCTTCCTCCTGTATCTGTCTTTTGCCTCCTTAATTTTGACCTTGAGTACCCCCTGTACTCTCCTCAGCTCAGCCTGGTTGCCCTCTCTGAACGCCCTCTTCTTGTCGTTCAGGATGGCCTTGATGTCCTTGGTGATCCAAGGTTTGTTGTTTGCGTAACAGGTGACTGTCGACGCAGGGACATAGCAGTCTACACAGAAGTTAATGTAGTCCGTTATGCACTCTGTGAGCCCATCAATGTCCTCCCTGTGAGGCTCACAGAGTGCAGGCCAGTCAGTCACCTCAAAACAGTACTGCAGTGCCTCGTAAGATTCCTCTGACCACTTCCTCACAGTCCTTGTGGTCACAGGCTTCCTCTTCACCAGAGGAACATAGCAGGGTTTGAGGTAAACCAGATTGTGATCCGACCTGCCCAGAGGGGGGAGAGAAGAAGAGATATATGCCTCCTTAATGTTGGCATACATCAGGTCCAGGGTCCTCACCCCTCTGGTAGGACAGCTCACATATTGCTTAAAAGTCGGCAGAACTCTATCCATGGTGACGTGGTTAAAGTCTCCCGACATGATGATGAGGGCACTGGGGTGTTTGGTCTGCAGTTTTGAGATGGTGGTGTATATTGTACCGCAGGCAGCTGATGGGTTAGCAGTGGGAGGGATGTACACCATGATGATGATGATGACCTGCGGGATCTCCCTATGGAGGTGGTATGGACGTAGACCAACGGCCAACACTTCAGTATCTGGGCTACAGATCTCTTCCTTAATACAGATGTGACCGGGATTACACCACCTGATATTAACTAGAACGGCGAGCCCTCCCCCCTTCCGCTTACCGCTCTTGGTACAGTCCCGGTCCGCCCGAACAGTGTGGAAGCCATCGACAGATACAATCGGGTCCGTAATATCCATGTGCAGCCATGTCTCGGTGAAACACATTAAACTACATTCCCGATAAACTGAGTGGCTCCGCGTGAGCGCCGTTAGTTTGTCCATTTTGTTATTAAGGGATTGAACATTCCCCATAACAATAGAAGGGAGACATGGCTTGAATTTCCTCCTTTCCATACGTACGTTGTTTCCCTCCTCTGCATCCCCTGTGAGTTTTCCTCCAGAGATCGGGTGGTAAATCCGCTGGTCTGGCCACCATGCCGGCCGGCATTAGTGCGATCAGCTGTTCTCCGGAGTAAACAAGGCAGCGTGTCCCGGTGTAGGCGGCATTGCGAATGAAAATAGTACACGAGAAGCACCGCAAAACTCCCTCAAACAGCATTGTTTGAGAGTGTAGGGCTTCCCAGTACGTCAGAGAAAATAATAAGTAAAAAGAAAAAGAAAAGAAAGTTCAAAGTTAAAAAAAAAAAAGCGAACGCAAGTCTGGAGTAGCGTAACAGGCAGCATGTGTCACGCCAACTCCTCCCCCTCTACCTCGATCGGCGTCACCGGTCCCTGCACTACAACCCCCAGAATCCCCGGCGGCCATTAGCAGGCACCTGTGTCTAATTCCCAATGTGTCTCACCTGTGTCTTGTTTGTTTACCTACTTAACCTCGTGTGTCCGTCTCCCCATTGTGAGTTGTTGTATTGTATGTGTGTATTTGTATTGTATTTGTATATCGTATATGGACGTACTTTGTCTTTGTTATTGGATAGACGCACACACCTCGTTGTGTGCGCCTGTGCCGGTTTCGTCCGGCACTTAAATAAACTCTGTTCCACCGTTTACGTTGCTTGGTCTCGCGCTTGTCTCCGCTCAACCCCGTAGTGTCACAGAACAACTCACCACCTATGGAGACAGCGGACCAGGCAGCGGAGGAGCCCACGCTTGCCTCCGTGCTCAAGCGGCTCCCTACCGACGACGTATTGGAGCAGCGGATCACGAGCACGGAGGCACTGCACCGTGAGCTTCTCCGGCGCTTTCCGGCAATGAGTGGTGTCGCCTCCGACGCTGCGAGTGGAGGAGTCCCAGCCCCAGCAGAGAGGGATCCATACGGGGGCACCCGTTTGGCACTGGGGGGACCTCGATCAGCCAGACGGGCCACCAAGCCTCAGAACGGGCCAGCTGAGGCCAACCCGTTCTGTGGAACCCGTCTGGCATTCGGAGGACCGCGGTCTGCGAGACGGGCCACCAAGCCTGCGGCTCCGCTGTCCAGCCAGGCAGCCGCTGGGCCGCAGCGGCCTCCTGTCTCCGCCGCTGGGCCGCAGCGCCCTCCTGTCCGCGCTGGGCCGCAGCGGCCTCCTGTCTCCGCCGCTGGGCCGCAGCGACCTCCTGTCTCCGCCGCTGGGCCACAGCAACCTCCTGTCGCCGCTGGGCCGCAGCGGCCTCCTGTCCCCGCTGGGCCGCAGCGGCCTCCTGTCTCCGCCGCTGGGCCGCAGCGGCTTCCTGTCTCCGCCGCTGGGCCGCAGCGGCTTCCTGTCTCCGCCGCTGGGCCGCAGCGGCTTCCTGTCTCCGCCGCTGGGCCACAGCTGTCCCCAGTTGGGGAGGTCCAGCCGACGCCCGCTCCACGCACTCTGGTGGCCGTCCGGCCGACGCCCGCTCCACGCACGCAGGTGGCCGTCCGTCCGACGCCCGCTCCACGCACGCAGGTGGCCGTCCGACCGACGCCGCCCCCGGAGACTGCAGCCGCTCCGGAGGCTCCGCCCCCTGAGTCTGCAGCCGCTCCGGAGGCTCCGCCCCCTGAGTCTGCAGCCGCTCCAGAGACTCTGCCCCCTGAGTCTGCAGCACTGAGTCCCGGCACTACAACCCCCAGAATCCCCGGCGGCCATTAGCAGGCACCTGTGTCTAATTCCCAATGTGTCTCACCTGTGTCTTGTTTGTTTCCCTACTTAACTTCATGTGTCCGTCTCCCCATTGTGAATTGTTGTATTGTATGTGTGTATTTGTATTGTATTTGTATATCGTATATGGACGTACTTTGTCTTTGTTATTGGATAGACGCACACACCTCGCTGTGTGCGCCTGTGCCGGTTTCGTCCGGCACTTAAATAAACTCTGTTCCACCGTTTACGTTGCTTGTCTCCGCTCAACCCCGTAGTGTCACAGCATGCAGCTTTCGCGCACGCGCACTCACAGGCATGAGCAAATAATGCATTTGAAGTAACTAAGAGAGCTGTTTTTAGAACACTATCGATCAGAAATGCTTTGTAATGTAGATTATTGTGTTATTATTGGGCTGCCATTGTTCCGCAGCATTCGCTGCAGAACGGCCAGTTTCAGCAAAAGTTACTTCCCCCTAGCCATCAGACTGCTCAATGCAAAATAACCCCCCGCCCATTTCATCGCAATACTTTTCTATGGATGTGTGAAATAATCTCCACCTTGCTGCTATAATGTTCATTTTTATTCCTACACTGACATTTTTTAGCATTATTTTATTTTTATTATTCAGTTCTTTTGCACTTTATTATTATATTAATCATAGTTATATTTTTATTTCTGAATTTTTATAGATCTATTTAAATATTGTTTATCTCTTTGTCTCCCGGAAGCCTATAGCAATGACATTTCGCTGCCAAAAATCACTCTGACTTTCTTGTGCAATGAAAAATAAAGAGAAAGTTGAAGTTGAACTAGATTTGCAATTCCCAGGAATTACACAGTGCATGCAAAGCAAAAGTTTTAAAAGGTTTTAAAAGTGCAATTGTACTGCACTTACAAATTTACAATAGAAAAAAAGACTGTAGTATAAAGAGGATAGTTGTTTAGACAATCAGGCATTCACCATAATGCAGACTGTACGAATGTAGAATAAATAAATAAAAAAAGAAAAGAAAAGGGAGCATCGAAGACAGTGAATGACTGTCAAGGAAGAAATATTGAATAAAACTAATAAATTCATAATAGTGAAAAACTAATGATGTTGAGTTTTGGATGAATATTAAGAGTAGAAAATAGCCAATAATAGCCATTTGCCGTAATGGGGTGAAAGTTAAAGAGTTGAATAGTTTAAATAATTAAATTATTTAATAGTGAATTATTGCGCAGAGGAATAGTTTATTAATAGTTAAGAAGAAAATTCCCTCATGGGTAGTGATGTTACGGATGATACCGAGGCATTGAAACGCGTATCGAGTACGTCAAGCCCTTTTCAGCAAAGCCCCGTATCGAGGCTTGTGTTGTATGGATGAGATGACGTCACGCGTGACGTTCGAAGCCTCGTTTGGCTCCGCCGCTTCGAAATGTGGTTCAGTTTTGGCGGGACGTTTCGACTCCATAAAGATGTCCCGTATCTGGATAGGAACTCGTGGGTTTTTGTAAGTCGGAGTTGAGCAGTGGTTTTTGCGGTGGTTTGTGTACTTAAAGAATTTATTTGCGATGGAGCCAGCTAGGAACAAGAGAACGTTTTCACCTGTTTGGGAGCACTTTGATTTGATTTCTCCCAATAATACAATATCCAATGACATAAATTAGTGTTGTTAAATTTTTGCTCGTAAGATACAGTGGTGTAATGGGCAGGGTGATGTGCAAGTACTCCGGCGACCGGCGTTCAATTCTGACCTAATGCGTCGTTTTTTCGCTATTTTTTTTTTAATTTTTGACTTTGTGTTAGAAATATCACAGAAAGACAAAGTTGTCTTTTTCCGCTAATTTACATTAACATAAAAGCATTCGCAGACCACATAACACATTCTGATGCTATTGTTTTGGTGCAGGTTTTCAGCATATTGTATTTTTATGGCCCTGTAGGTGTCACTAGCATGCACTCAAAGCCTCGAGAAATGAACCACTTTTCAACACATCTGGCCGAAAGGCTTCAACGGTTCATGAAGCTTCGTCTCGCCATCACTACTCATGGGAAATTTTGAAAGTGCACGGGTGATACTACCGTAATTAAATGCAGTCTGAGCTACGGTAAGCTCAACAAAGAGAGACGAACTCTACTCTTACAAGTCACTTTGATATGACAGGGTCACCAGCAGACTTCACACGCCGTCACGACCGTAGTGGTATGGCAAGATGCCATAGTGCGTTGAGTAATGGTGCTCCCTGACTCATCCCAAAAACAACAGTCAACAAAGTGAACGTAATGAAACAGTGAAATTCAACCCATGTCCTGAACATTCGCCTCCAAACCCTATCTAATAGCAATAACATGTAATGACACAGAATGCCAGAATGTCGCAATGCATTCTGGGAAACACTCCCCCAACACGTTACAAAACACGCTACTGTCGGATGATGAGAGAGAGACGGAGAGAGAGAGCACTTTGGTAGAGAGACATAACAATAACAGAGAGCGAGCGCCGGTCTCGATAAAGCCGTTAATCAGAGAAATGAAACGATTGTTTCACAGCGGTTACATTCAGCAGGTAGACACGGCCATGAACTGCACCTATCTGAATCACATTATCCAATGAAAAGTATAAGAGCTCTGTGCATGAGCATAGTCAGGAAACCGCGTCTGTGTGTGTGTGTGTGTGTGTGTGTACAAGTTCTGCGCGCGATCGATACAGAGACCGTGTCACTCAATTTAAAAAATGGCAGTTGCACCCACACACGCAAGCACGCACAATTAATGTTGGGATGTTCGAATCTTTATACTGTTTCGTTCAATTTACTCTCGGACAGTAAATTGAACGAATCTTTGAGTCATTTCGTTCATTTCGTTAATTTTTACAGCAGGTGGCGCTGTAGCTCTCTTGTGAGCGTTGTAAAAAAGATTGCGGTTCTCAAACACTTAACAATGAAGGCAACATGGTTTACTTCAGCTGACAAAGTGTATACAAAATGCCACAAGCAATTCAAACCATCTGAAAACCTAGGAAAGCAAAAACACACCACTATAAAGTGACTTGTGTCCTGTATCCTCCCTGCCACTGTTGTTTGACAGCACGACATGACAGTGACTTGGTAGCTGTCACATGACAAATGAACGAGAGACCGATCCGAATGAATGAACGAGAACGACCCGTTCAGCCTGCCAGTCACGTGAGAAATGAACGACTTGATGAACGAATGAACGAGTCGAGAACGACCCGTTCAGCCTGCCTGTCACGTGACAAATGAACGACTTGATGAACGAATGAACGAGTCGAGAACGACCCGTTCAGCCTGCCTGTCACGTGAAAAATGACCGAGAGACCGATCCTTATGGATCCGACGTGACAGTTGGTAGAAAATAAGTGAATGTAAAACTCACTCATTTTGGCAATTAGTAAGACAAATAGTAACAATGAATACGTTCCTTAAAATGTTTACATGGTGCATTTACCCTTTCATGCAAAAAATCAATTAGCTCAGGCAGTGGAAAACAAATGTATAAATAATAATGTCAACTTACGACCTGAATTAGATGCGCACAGCTGACACCGGCATATGCCGTCACTGTAACCAAGTGAACCCCCCTTTGCGCTGTCAAAGTGTGAATGCTGACAGTGTGTGACAGAGGGGTATTTAAACCGAGACGCAAACTTGGTCTGTGTGAGCTGCACTTTATCAGAGGCTCTGAAATGAACATTTAGTGAGGATTTGTGGTGCATTACTATCTCCTTTTCTCATCCAATCCTAAACGGTTATGTGTCTAAAAGCAAAGATGATGTACAGGAGGATGTACAGCTATTAAAGTTGAGGAGTTTAACTGAATTAAAATGATATAATTCAAAAGAAAGATTACAAAAACCGAAGACCACTGATTAATTATGATTTCATCAATGAATAATGTATTATGATATTTAATTATTTTGTGGCATATATAACACAAGATCAACATGTTAATATAATTTTCTTTTTTTAATAACACTTTACATTATGTACACAACACTATATACATCTACAAGAAGACCACTAATCAATTATAATGTCACAAATCAGACATCATTCATTTCCTTGTTAGTGTCCACAGCCCCGTACGTAGCTGCGCTACAGGCGTCACGTGAGAAATGAACGAGAGACCGATCCGTACTATGAACGATCCGGTGAACAAACTGTTGTGCTTACTGCTGGCCACACAGCCTGAGTGGCCTGGCTGTCATGTGACAAATGAACGAGAACCTGATGGACGCACAATTGAGTGAGTCGTGAACGAATCATTTCTGTTTCCTGTCCTGCTGACTGTGGGTTTATGCAGCTGCCATGTGGCCAGGGAAGGTACTGCATGAACGAATCACTCACTGAGATGACTCATTACTCCCGAGTCATCTAAAAGATTTGTTGATATAGAACGAATCGTTCACGTCCGACACATCACTACGCGCAATGTGGACAGAGCCGTTGAGGAATATAGCCATTTTCTGCCTCGGCACTGGTCTCACATTTGGGCTTATTCTGACAAAACGGTAGCTCCTTTCAGAAAAAAAAGCAAGACCATCATCGCCGTAAGGACTTCCCGAACGATTTGGTGTTTCTACAATGTTTCTAGAGTAAATATTTCGGAGACACTCGCAAGTTTAAAACAGGGCAATGTTCTGCTTCTCTCGGAAAATATTTGTATTGGAGTAAATGAGGGGAAGACACAGGCTGGCCGCACTTAGAGGCTGCTAATTCGAATTCTGTAAATCTCTCCGATTTTTGAAACACATTGTGAGAGACAGAACACGTATGTCTACAAAGTTGGAAAAAATCACGTGTGTACATTGTAAACTGTGGCCAGGAGCAGCGTGGAAAGAGATTTATTTTTTATTTTTCTGGGGCTCTCTCACACTCTAGCTACCCTCTAACCCTAATAAGGGCATGCAATACACACCCATTGTAATCTCATCATTTCTCCAAAAATGATCATGGTCATTGAACAGTGATTGATCAAAAAGTATATAACCTATCAAAACATGGAAATATACATCAAATACACAAGACTTGTGACTACTGTTTAAAGTTGAAGTTTAAAGTCTCTAGATGAAAGTATGCAGGAGCAGCAGACAGCAGTAGGCAGTAAGGAAGTCTGAAGTTCCACCATTCATTTTCAATGGGACATTTTCTATAGTAGAAAATGAATGGTGGAACTTCAGACTTCCTTACTGCCTACACACACACACACACACACACACACAGACGCGGTTTCCTGACTATGCTCACGCACAGAGCTCTAATACTTTTCATTGGATAATGTGATTCAGATAGGTACAGTTCATGGCCGTGTCTACCTGCTGAATGTTACCGCTGTGAAAAAATCGTTTCATTTCTCTGATTAACGGCTTTATCGAGACCGGCGCTCGCTCTCTGTTATTGTTATGTCTCTCTACCAAAGTGCTCTCTCTCTCATCATCGGACAGTAGCGTGTTTTGTAACATGTTGGGGGAGTGTTTCCCAGAATGCATTGCGACATTCTGGCATTCTGTGTCATTACATGTTATTGCTATTAGATAGGGTTTGGAGGCGAATGTTCAGGACATGTTGGGTTGCATTTCACTGTTTCATTACGTTCACTTTTTTGACTGTTGTTTTGGGATGAGTCAGGGAGCACCATTACTCAACGCACTACCACTACGGTCGTGACGGCGTGTGAAGTCCGCTGGTGACCCTGTCATATCAAACCGAAGTGTAAAGGCCTAGTTATGCTTTGTTTATACTTCCGCGTCGACGTGACGCGTTGGGACGGCGGACCCACGGCGGACCCTTTGCGGACCCTTTGCGTCCTCGACGTGCACCTCCCCAAATCCTAGACGCGCGTCGAGGCGACGCCGTCCCAACGCGTTGGCTTTGGCTGTGATTGGTCCGCGAGCTACATTGGCTGGAGATCGCTTTTCCGGTTTCCACTCGTAAACACCGCCACGGTGTAAACACAGCCTTGATAAATGCTTCGACTGATTGGCGACAACATATATATATATACTGTATGTGTGTGTGTGTGTGTGTGTCCGTATGTAATGATCAGAATGGTCATTACATACGGATTACTAGCGAGTTAAAAAGCCGTTCTTGATAAAGAACGGTTATGTCACGTTAGATCAAGACATTTAGAAAGTAATCCATAATAAACTACATAGCTGTATATTATATAAAGCAATCGTATCATATAGTCATATCTGTTGATAAAAAATGTATAAAACTTTGGCCTTCATTTCTACTTGAAACTTTTTTTTAACTCGCTAGTAATCCGTATGTAATGACCAGAATGGTCTGGTCCCTCTACCGGTGTGGCAATGAATTGCATTTTGAGAGGTAAACCCAACGCAATCCCTCCGCAGAAGTATCACGGGCTCATGACGGCGTCCGAGCAACAGCGTGGCCATTGCGTGATCACGACGCGATCCCTACGCAGAAGTATAAACCAGGCTTAAGAGTAGAGTTCGTCTCTCTTTGTTGAGCTTACCGTAGCTCAGACTGCATTTAATCACGCAGTGGTGAAAGTAGTGATGGGCTGATGAAGCTTCCTTTGACTTTGAAGCTTTCCGGCCAAGTGGTTCGCAAGTAGGTTCATTTCTCGACGCTTCATGTGCACACAAACCCCCCTGCTGGTCAAAATGTGCTACAGGCGTAATTCATGCTATGAATGAGAATTACATTCACCTTCATATATATTGCATTTATGGTTCATGTATTGATCCAAATAAATAAAATGTATATTTGCATGTGTACTTGTGTGTAACATGAAAATAAGTGGAATTCTGTAAACAGTGTTTCAATATGTAATTGGCATCAACACTGAAACTAACTATAACTCACACTGAAACTAACTATAACTCACACTGATACTCACTGACACTCACACTGACACTCACTCTGAAACTCACCGAAACTCACACCGAGACAACAAATGTGCCAATGAGGCAGGTGACGGTTTATGCGTTTGTGAATCCCACCCAAATTTCGAGCATCCGACGAAGCTTCATTTGTCATCAATGACGTCACCGCCCCCAAATGGTACGTAACGCGATGCGCGCTCCACTTAACACTTCCTGGATTACTCGACCCACGCTCCAAAGCATTGGCACCCCACATCCCAACACTAGTAGTCTAATCGTAATTTCTTGAACCCAGAAATGTTGAGTACCCTAAAGTTTTATTGCAGAAATGTCATCTATAGGCCTAATGGATGGAATTTAACTTGGTTGCCAAAAGTTGCACTTTGGGCAATTTGATAATTAGCATAAATAGGCAATTAAGGCGAGACAGTACAGGTGAATAGGGTAAAAAAAATTAAATAATCAGATATCACCAGGAAACTTTCTCAGCTGATTCCTTATGTTAAGATTATTTTGTATGTTAATGTTTAAATATGCAAATGAGGTCATATCTCATCAAATACGCACTCATTTGCATACAGACAAAATCAGATTGTTTGATAAAGTCATGCTCAAAATATTTTTTCCAAGGGTACACACGTAGACTTGGTGTCTGAGTTGGTAAAGTCCTTTAAGGAACCTGGTCAGGAGGCAGTGTTGACCTGTGAACGGAGTGCTCTATGCAAAATAACTATATTACATACATTACATATATTACATACTATATTATATTATTATATTATATATTATACTATAAACTGCAGGCGATCCTGGACAACCCCTCTCACCCTCTCTACGCCGAGCTGAGGCAACTCAGGAGCACGTTCAGCCATAGGCTCACTCAGCCACGTGCTTCAAAGCGCTTGGGGGGCTCTTTCATCCCATCAGCTATCAGGCTCTACAATACCTCAACCACCCGCTCCCAACGTCTCGGAAGCGCCAGCACCACCAGATAATGGATTTGTATAACACACCACACACCCCAGACTGTTTTCTAGCCATTCTCATCTTATGTCTGTTCATCTCACTAATAACCACTGCCCATCTGTCATCTTTCATTGTGTGCACCAGGCTTCCACGGATGGTCTACCAGTCTGCGGTGGCCAGTGTCACCTCTTCACTGCCGTGTGCTGGGGAGGAAGCTTTGGGAGCGGTGGTGCCAGGAGCTGTACAAGCCGGGGAGGAAGGCGAGCCCTGCAGTGGGGATGAAGCTGGACGGTGTGGAGGCGGCGACAGTGAGGAAGACGAGGGGAATGCTGCTGGCGACCCGGACCTACCCCCTCCCCTCTCAGCCTCACTGTGCTGAACTGAAGCAACTGAAGCCACTCAGGAACACGTTCAGCCACATGCTCACTCAGCCAAGTGCCTCAAAGTGCTTGGGTGCTCCTTCATCCCACCAACCATCAGGCTCAGGAAGCTCCAACACCACCAGACAAATGGAATGGACTGAACTTTCATTCACATACACCACACCACACACCTTGGACTGTGACCCAGCCGTTGTTATTCCAGGACCATTCATATGTCGTACCTGGAATACCTGTATAATTTGCACATCTTGCACCTTGCACTTTCCGCATACTTGCACTATTTTATCTACTTGCACTATTTGATCTATCTTGCATTTTGCACCACAAACCGCTATCTAGGACACTAGTATGCATACGGGTCCTCTCGTCACCGACCTGACTTAAGAGCGTGTATTTAATCTAATCTATTGTTTTTTTATTGTGTATAGAATTTAGCCAGGCTCTTTACTGCTCATCTATCCCCTGCACTGCTGGTCTCTGCGAATTTCTCCTACGGGGGATTAATAAAGAAATATCTTATCTTATCTTATCTTATATAACAGCATGCACAAACCCACAAGAACTATATGGGTGGTTGACATGACATGGCCTTTTTCTTGTCCTCAATGTCAATCACAATTAAATAATATTTTTATTTTAAAAACAAGTTTGTAATGTGTTTCAGAATATGATGTTTTATGTAGACATTTATGTATTGTTTATGTATTGTTTATGCATTTATGTATCAAACATGAAAAAGCTCATATGGTGTGACTGTCCCGAGTACTTCTGGCAAAGTGACTAAAACTAAAAAAATGCATTGCACTCTCCTCATTCAAGTACAGAATTACAACACTATTTGCTATTTTCAAAGTCTATACATTAAATTTTGAATAAGCTAAGAAGAAAAAGATTTTGTCCCAAAAATGAACATCATACAGTGAGTGTGACTGTATATTGTGATATTTTAAGTGCCAATTGTGTGTAAACCCTTGGGGAGATGGGTTCAACATTCATTCAGGAGAGGCAGAAACCTGCTCAACAACATAGTGAACGTTAACCTTATAAACTCCCACTTTAGTACCCATTCTCAGTGTCTTTTGGTGTGACACTGTTTACAAAACATGCCCAGAATAAATGACGGTGATGGTAGCATATTCTGACAAGGCCCTGTGTTGTGTTTAGTCCATAAATCCTCATATGGTGTGACACTATTTCATAGTGCGTGGCAGGTTTTTCTTGTCACACCATATGACTTTTTTGTCACACAATATGATATAAACTGTATTTTTATGCTCAAAAACAGATATTCACTTGATATTACTTTTTTTTTCTTACATTGTATAACTAACTACACATGCCCTTTAATGTAAGTTTTGTCTTTTTTTTTGTTTTAAAAATTAAGCCCAACTCTAAGTATTTGGTATGTGCACCACATATTTAGAGCAAAAAGGATAAAAATGCAGATATTTTTCCGGGTTTTATTAGATGTCCTCAATTTGTGACTAGGTTCTGGGCACTTTACACTATAGGTTTTGTATCCAAATGGGTGTAGACTTTTTAAAACACTGGATTGGCCTGAAGTTGGCATTGACTATAAAAATGATTTGTCACCATTAAGTGCAAACTCGTAACATAGACTGAAAAAAGGTTTTTTTTCAGTCTGGGTCAGACTGCAGTTATCAACACAATTAAATTGTTAAATCATAACCTAACACATGCAAATGGTAGCTCCAGAAATACAACTGTCTATGGTGGAGTGTGAACACTCAGGTTCCACTGATATACCTCACAAATACTTTTTACTGTTATACAATGTTGTATTGTAATATACAATGAGAAGATGTTTAATGATTGGTCTCCAAAAATACCAATTAATATTCAGCAGTCTTAAATAATAGTAGTGTTGCAAGATATGCAATAGGACGCGGTGTGCGCATGCGTGGGCGGGGCATGAGGAAATAGGAAAGGAGAAACGAGCGGAGAAGTTGGTATACAGTCAGGGCGGCTACCGGAGCAGTTGTTGCTTGATGGTGAAAATAAATGGGTTCAAAGGAAGCCCCGTGAAGCTGCCCCCCTTATTATTTCAGACCAGGAAGAATAGGGAAGTTAACCCCGAGGAATAGCACTTTCTTCAGCCCTGGAGGCTCTACATTAGAGAAAAGGACAATTTCCCCTGATATTCTGACTACGGTCAGAATAATATAAGGAAAGGTTAACAGTAGCCTATTTATCAGGCTACTCTACAGAACTGAATGAATGAAGGAAAATGTGTAAATATGTTTAAATATCTCTAAATTGACCATAGGTGTGTATGTGAGTGTGAATGGTTGTTTGTCTATGTATGTTGGCCCTGTGATAGGCTGGCGACCTGTCCAGGGTGTACCCCGCCTCTCGCCCGTTGCAGCTGGGATTGGCTCCAGCCCCCCCGCGACCCTCGTAGAGGATAAGCGGTTACGACAATGGATGGATGGATGGATGTTTAAATATGTTTAAAACTTTAGGGTACTCAACATTTCTGGGTTTACTATTGGGCCTATGGGGATTATGACTAGACTAAAAATGTGTGTTTTATGCGTGTGTCCCTGCGTGCACGCGTCTGCTTGAGCGTCCGTTAAAGGGATATTCCGCCATTTTTGGAAATAACCTCATTTTCCACCTTCCCTCGAGCAAAACAATCGATCTTTACCCTTTTCCCGTTCATCCAGCCGTTCTGTGAGTCTGGCGGTACAACTTTTAGCTGTAGCTTAGCATAGATAATTGAACCGGATTAGACCATTCGCATCTCGCCCGCTTAGAAGTGACTACGATTTCCGGAATATTTCCCATTTAAAACTTGTCTCTTCTCAAGTTTGAAACTGCAATAAGACCGACGGAAAATGAAACGTGGCGATTTTCTA
Organism: Urophycis tenuis; assembly: GCA_036785325.1. Taxonomy (NCBI): domain Eukaryota; kingdom Metazoa; phylum Chordata; class Actinopteri; order Gadiformes; family Phycidae; genus Urophycis; species Urophycis tenuis. Next base: position 8,976,897 of record JAXIVH010000016.1, on the reverse strand, counting down.
GGCTGATTTTACCCGGAACTATACTCTCATTCTGGCGTAATAATCCAGGAAAAGTGCAAAGGTACCATGGGCGCAGTGATATGACACAGCGCCTCAATAGTCCCTGTAGGCTTCTTCCGGCAATACAACCAACGTGATTACCTGCTATTACCGGTGGTATACCGGGACTATACTTTGAGGCGCGTCATATCACTTCTAAGCGGGCGAGATGCTAATGGTCTAATGCGATTCAATGATCTATGCTAAGCTACAGCTAAAAGTTGTACCACCAGACTCACAGAACGGCTGGATGAACGGAAAAAGGGTAAATATTGATTGTTTTGCTCGAGGGAAGGTGGAAAATGAGCTTATTTCCAAAAATGGCGGAATATCCCTTTAAAAAACTGTGGCCGGCCCGTTTTGTGAATAAAACTCCGTGTCCCACAAGGCCTTGCGCCAATGCTGCGCATGCTCCGTGCGTGCCAGGGGCGGTCTGGAGGCGGAGGGAGCAGCAGGAGAGACCGCGGTAGTACGGAGCTGCAGAGCAGGAGGAGCAAGGAGGAGCCCCACACCCAAAGAAAGGAGCGTTTTCACAAGAAGGGGATGTACGTTGGATTGTAGGTCTGGAATTGTGTTCAACTCAGCGGTCGAAGGGTTCATTTGAAAGCCCCCTGGTCCAGGCCTGGTCCAGGGCTCCAGAACCGGGACGGACTCCAGAACTGGCAGCACGGAGAGGACCGAGCGAAGGTAAATAAGGGACGCCAAGGCGGTGAGCGACGTTTGAAACGATCGGAAATAGGAAAAACGCAAATGGTCTGGCCAGTTTAGTAGTTGCATGAACGACGGATGCGTCGTCAGGCGTCGGGTCAGTGTGTGTCTGTCCACAGTCCTCTCTGCTCACCCGTCGGTCAGTGTGTGTCTGTCCACAGTCCTCTTCTGTTGGTTGTGCGGTGCATTCGGTGAAGGACGGCGTCCTTCGTTCTGCAGGACGATGGGTGACTAGAGGAGGCTTGTGGAGGAGGTTGGCTCCGAGCAGATGTTGGTGTTCGTTTAGTTGCAGTGCATGGTGGAAAGACGCTGCTGGCTGCATCAGCAGGTCTGGACAGCTGATCAGGGATCGATGCGCTGCACTCTGGGTGGAGGCGCTGGAGTTTGATGATTGCGTGTAGTGACGGGCCAGAAGTCAAGCAAGCTGGTGGGGAGAGGAGGGAAGGACCGGTTACACACATCTGCTGGATAAACCGCCAGCCTGGGAGATCAGTTGTTAAAGTCTGGGTTATCCCTGCGTTATTTAACACAGAAAGTGGAGTTAAATCACTCACAAAGACTGTCCTGTGATGTTGGTTTCCTCTTCTCTCCAGGTTCTGTTGTGGTTGTGAGGTGCTGGCGGGTGGCGTGTGACTGCACCAGAGGGGGCCATGCATGGAGAAGTGAAGCGGGGCTGACTTGGTCAGGGTGCCATGCTGTGCCCAGCTTCACGCGCTCCGCTAACGCCAACCAACGCTGTGCTCAGCCAATCAGAGGACTGCGGCTGAAGTGGGTGGAACGTTCATGGGTTCAGCCTCATTTTGCGACTATTTTGTGGTGACTTTGACCCAGATAGTCTGCTGGTGACTTGGAGCTGCAAGTCCTCGTGATTAAAACAGACTGAGTGTTCGGGCGTCTCCACACGTGAACACTAGCTCGGCTCCGCCCAGAAGAGTCTCCCTGGAGCCGATGGCATGGAGGTTTGTGTCGGCAGCACGTCTGTGCTTGAGGAGGAGATGTGAGGGCAGCCGGGGCAGAAGGCTCCAATGAGCAGGTAGAGCTGACGTCGCCATGGCCCAGACCAGCCTTCTGCAGGGCAAGCGGTTCTACTGCCGCGAGTGGGTCTTCCACAAGATCCAGCACTGTCTGCAGGAGAAGACTCCCACGGCCACTCTGGCACCGGCCCCGAGCACCGCCCCGCCCCCCGCCGCGCCCTCTTCCTCCACCTCCTCCTCTGCCTCGGGGGGCCCCAACCCCGGGGCCCCCTGGGGAGTTCTGCTGGTGGGCGGTCCGGGCAGCGGGAAGACCGCGGTGGGCACGGAGCTGCTGTGGCCCACCTCGCCCCAGAGCAGCCAGCGGGGGCTCCATCGCCACGCCCTGGCCTTCCACTTCTGCCGTGCGGATGACTCCCACACCCTGAGCGTGGGGGGCTTTGTGCGCGGCCTGGTGGCCCAGCTGAGCGGCGGGGGCCTGTTGCCGGGTTACGAAGAGAGGCTGCGGGAGCCGGCGGTCCAGAGCGCCCTGCAGCCCGGGGAGTGTGAGAGGAACCCAGTGGACGCCTTCAAGAGGTACGGCCTGTCTGTCTGTCTGTCTGTCTGTCTGTCTGTCTTGGTTGATGGCTGTATGTGTATATATATATATATATATATATATATATATATATACACATATTAGATTTACACACTATACACACACATTTTTTCCTGGTTCTTCTTTGCTGGTAATCCAGGAACTGAGGCTCAGACCCCTCCCCCTCCCCTTCCTCCCCACCCCCTGACCCTAGCACACCCCTCCCCCTCTTTACTGCTCTCACACACACACACACACACACACACACACCCACCCAGCAGCCTCTCCCATTGAAGTCATGTGTTTGTTGGCTCTCTGAGGGGTCACATGGAGCCTCTGACTGACTACTGCAGGACTCGCTAATATCTCGTCTGTTTCCTATCTGTCTTCTTTCCTACCTGTCTGTCTTCATCCCTACCTCTCTTTCGTTTTACTCGTCTGTCTCCCGCCTACCTCTTTCTAACTAACTGTCTGTCTCTACCTGTCTGTTGCTCTCTACATGTCTTCCTCCCTACCTGTGTTTCTCTCTACCTGTCTGTCTGCCTGGTAGTTATGGCTGGGGGTAGCAGCGAGGCTGGTTCCTGTCCAGACATGCACCTCTCTTTGTAGTCTCAGGCAGGCGCTGCACAGGGGGACGGTGTAGGGAACCAGTAACACTGGTCTCCACGGCGTGGGTCAGACGGTGTGTAGGGAACCAGCAACACTGGTCTCCACGGCGTGGGTCAGACGGTGTGTAGTGAACCAGCAACACTGGTCTCCACGGCGTGGGTCAGACGGTGTGTAGTGAACCAGCAACACTGGTCTCCACGGCGTGGGTCAGACGGTGTGTGTAGTGAACCAGCAACACTGGTCTCCACGGCGTGGGTCAGACGGTGTGTAGTGAACCAGCAACACTGGTCTCCACGGCGTGGGTCAGACGGTGTGTAGTGAACCAGCAACACTGGTCTCCACGGCGTGGGTCAGACGGTGTGTAGTGAACCAGCAACACTGGTCTCCACGGCGTGGGTCAGACGGTGTGTAGTGAACCAGCAACACTGGTCTCCACGGCGTGGGTCAGACGGTGTGTGTAGTGAACCAGCAACACTGGTCTCCACGGCGTGGGTCAGACGGTGTGTAGTGAACCACTAACACTGGTCTCCACGGCGTGGGTCAGACGGTGTGTGTAGTGAACCAGCAACACTGGTCTCCACGGCGTGGGTCAGACGGTGTGTGTAGTGCAGGAATGCTGAACACATGCCTGCTGTCTGGGCGCAAGGCGCAGCACGGCGGCCGGAGAGGTGAACCGTTTTTTTTGACGTGGTCAGCAGGTCATTGCTCTGTCCCACACTTTGGGTGTCCCTCTCTGGGGGAGTTGGACTTTTTCGTCTCCGTCTGCTCGTCAGGTGTTCGACCGGGCCTCGACCCGAACACCACGTTCAATCAAGCTGAGCGAGAGAGCTGGACTCTGACCCTGAGAGTGGTCTTGGTCTTGGGCCCTAACATGAGCGCTGGACGGGGCTTTGACCCTCACGAGTGTTTGCAGAGGCTTCACACCAAACAGGCATGTTGTATTGGGCTCCGATCCCAACACCAACGATGGACTGGGCCGGGCTTCGACCCGGACCCTGACACCCACATGTGTGCACCCTGATGCTCCGTCTAGCCAAGTGTGTGTGGGGTCAACCGGGTCCTGACCTGAGGTGTGAACTGTCCTGGCCTCCACGGTCCATACTTCAGACCGCTCACCACACACACACACACACACACACTTGGGTTGTAACATATGAGCAGATCTGGGGTCGAGGGATGTTGTTTATTAACCTAGAGACTGTCCCCCCCCCCCTCAGCCGGTGGTCCCTCCCTCCCTCTCTCCCTCACTCCTCCCACCACATTCCTCCCCCATGTCGGTGGGCTCTGTTTGTTTGTGGCAATGGCGGCAGAGTGCCATTACATTAAACCAGGATCAGGCTAGCGGCACGCCAGATGCCTGTCGCGCTAACCGTTAGCTTCCCCCGCTAGCCGCCTGCACACAAACAGAACAGGCCGTGGCGGGTTGGGTTCTTTCAACGACCCGCTGAGTTGGTGTTAGTGGCTCCCTGATGAGCGGTTGTGTCTTCCTTGGTTCTGTGTCCATTTCCCAGAACCCCCTGTGTGTTGGTGCTGAGCCAGGCAGGATCACAGGTTCATCACTGCCGTTTCACACTCCTAGCATGCTTTGATTAACTGCTGAAGGCTTAGACCGGTCCGTCTAAGTTGGTGTGCTTTGTCAGAAATGGGCTAATGCAACAACATGGCAAGCTAATCGCGCTAGGCTAATATCGCAAATCTTAACAATAGAGTCTCAACAGTAAGTATGAGATACAGCTCCTTTTGTTTTCAGCAGTGAGTGGGTATCCGTTCAGTGTTAGCTGAACCTCCTGAAACTCGCTCAGCGTCAGTTCAGTGAATAACCTTTAGGGGTTTTTGTATCTATACCCTAAGCAGTGTTCCCTATTCCCCTTATATTCCCCTTATATTTCCCCCACTGTATTTCGTTGTCCCTGTACTTGTACTCTGCACAATGACAATAAAGTTGAATCTAATCTAATCTATCTGGCAGCCATCTGTCCGTGTGTCCCTATCTAAAGTGTCCAGACTGGATCCTGCCTCTTTTCAGCACCCAGACGGACCGGTCTGCCTCAGACCGGTGCTCACCTTCCTCCCCTGGACACAGAGCCCCCTGACACAGGTGGAATGTGCAGCCCCCCGTCCGGCTGAAGGCCGCGGTGTGTTTGTGCTGACACCACTGTTCTTCCTTCTCCATTCTGCTCACTGGGACTTTGTTCCGAACGTGGATTTGGTCTGGCGGTGGTCACCGGTGCTGCCGGCCAGGGGCGCTCCATGGCCCACAAAGGGCCGTTCTGTAGTAAAGCTTGTGGTCTGGAAGAGAAATGCAGGGTTCTCCCCCTTCCTCCCCCTTCCCTTCAATCTCTTCATCACCCTTTCCCGGGTTCTGACATTCCAAACATTTCCCTCGAAAAAAGAGCCTCTTGGGTGAACATGAAGGTCTGTGGACTCTCTGAGAGGTGTGTGGGTGGATGTCCTTGATAGCTACCTGGTCCTACCTGGTCCTACCTTGTCCTACCTGGTCCTACCTGGTCCTACCTTGTCCTACCTGGTCCTACCTGGTCCTACCTGGTCCTACCTGGTCCTACCTTGTCCTACCTTGTCCTACCTGGTCCTACCTGGTCCTACCTTGTCCTACCTGGTCCTACCTTGTCCTACCTGGTCCTACCTGGTCCTACCTGGTCCCCGTGTCCATTCTGACGGCCACCTGCCAATTATTGTCACTCTGCAATCTAGAAAATTGTGCATTGCAAAGCTAAATATAGAGTTAGGCCCTGGTTAGCTGCCAACATCCCCGCTAGTTTGCGTCTTCCTCTGACACAGAGGTCTACCTCATCTTCCTCTGACACAGAGGTCTGCCTCATCTTTCTCTGACACAGAGGTCTACCTCATCTTCCTCTGACACAGAGGTCTGCCTCATCTTCCTCTGACACAGAGGTCTACCTCATCTTCCTCTGACACAGAGGTCTACCTCATCTTCCTCTGACACAGAGGTCTACCTCATCTTCCTCTGACACAGAGGTCTACCTCATCTTCCTCTGACACAGAGGTCTGCCTCATCTTCCTCTGACACAGAGGTCTACCTCATCTTCCTCTGACACAGAGGTCTACCTCATCTTCCTCTGACACAGAGGTCTACCTCATCTTCCTCTGACACAGAGGTCTACCTCATCTTCCTCTGACACAGAGGTCTACCTCATCTTCCTCTGACACAGAGGTCTGCCTCGTCTTCCTCTGACACAGAGGTCTGCCTCATCTTCCTCTGACACAGAGGTCTGCCTCATCTTCCTCTGACACAGAGGTCTGCCTCTTCTTCCTCTGACACAGAGGTCTGCCTCTGACACAGGTCTACCTGTACCTGAGAGGTCTACCTGGGACACAGAGGTCTACCTGGGACACAGAGGTCTACCTGGGACACAGTTCTACCTGGGACACAGAGGTCTACCTGGGACACAGAGGTCTACCTGGGACACAGTTCTACCTGGGACACAGAGGTCTACCTGGGACACAGTTCTACCTGGGACACAGAGGTCTACCTGGGACACAGTTCTACCTGGGACACAGAGGTCTACCTGGGACACAGAGGTCTACCTGGGACACAGTTCTACCTGGGACACAGAGGTCTACCTGGGACACAGTTCTACCTGGGACACAGAGGTCTACCTGGGACACAGTTCTACCTGGGACACAGAGGTCTACCTGGGACACAGAGGTCTACCTGGGACACAGTTCTACCTGGGACACAGTTCTACCTGGGACACAGAGGTCTACCTGGGACACAGTTCTACCTGGGACACAGAGGTCTACCTGGGACACAGAGGTCTACCTGGGACACAGTTCTACCTGGGACACAGAGGTCTACCTGGGACACAGAGGTCTACCTGGGACACAGTTCTACCTGGGACACAGAGGTCTACCTGGGACACAGTTCTACCTGGGACACAGAGGTCTACCTGGGACACAGTTCTACCTGGGACACAGAGGTCTACCTGGGACACAGAGGTCTACCTGGGACACAGAGGTCTACCTGGGACACAGAGGTCTACCTGGGACACAGCGGTAGATGTAAACCTGGGGTTGCGTACAGACACCTAGGTGGTACTCTGGGTTTAGACGCCTGATTGTTAAAGTATTTCATGGGTGTTGATTGGTCTGTACTGGGCTGAGCCAAACTGAGCAGTACCTGCTGGATTATTTGATTCATCATAACTCTGCTGAGTCGAGCATGAGGATTCATGAAATTATGAATTATAACTTAGTTTTTCTTCAGGAAAAAAATATGTTCAGGTTTTCAGTTTTATTGTTAAAAAATGAGTTTGCTTCTTATTTTTTCAAGCAAAGCAATGCTTAATCCTTGAAATGCTTCGCAAATGCTTGAAAAGCAAGCATAATGAATTAGTTTGATTTAAATTCTTATTCCATGACGTTTAATTTTTGTGTTTAGTGTTTTCTTTTTAAGCTATAACGGTGACCCCAACGTACGTGTGTGTGTGTGTGTGTGTGTGTGTGTGTGTGTGCCTTCATGGTCTACTGTAGAGATACGAAGCGACCCGGTATAAGCGGGTTCTGAGTCCTGACTAGCGTGTAGATCAGCTGGGCTCAGCCCCCGCGGTGTCCTCATGCCGCTGTGTGTTGTCTGTGTGCAGCATGCAGGCCGGGGGACGGCAGGATCAAGTTTCAGAGTCTTTGAAGGGGCTGATAGGCAGGAATGCACACCTCATCTGAGGCGAGCTCGGGGGGATCAGAGGAATGGGCCCAGGAGCCTCCAGCTGGGCTGTTTATACTTTAGCAGCACTGCTATCCTAAGAAATACAGAGATATGCCTCTCTTGCATTTTCATTTTATTTTTGGCCATGCATTAATTTGGTTGAGGCTTGCATTGTTTTTTCTCAACCAAATGGTTCAATTCAAGCAGCTCCTTCAGCCGGATGAGTGTAATCAGTGTAAAGACTCTGTTGTTGGGGTCAATAACAACACGGTCTAGACTCTGCAGCCCGTTCAGCCGGTTATCTTGGTGTACATGAGGGTTCAGGACTTCTGGACGCTGCAGAGCGGCTGGGTCAGCTTGGAACCAACTGTACGTTGGGCTTCTGAAGAGGAGGAAGAAAGTCTGACTCATATTCTGCCTGACCTCATTTTGTAGCCAAAAACGTTGTTATGCTCTGGTTCTCAACTTCTCTCTCCTCTCTCTCTCGCTCTCTCTCTGTCTCTCTGTCTCTCTGTCTCTCTGTCTCTCTGTCTCTCTCTCTCTCTCTCTCTCTCTCTCTCTCTCTCTCTCTCTCTCTCTCTCTCTCTCTCTCTCTCTCTCTCTCCTCTTAAACTCTCTCCCTCCTCTTTTAAACTCTCTCCTTCACTCTCTCTCTTCAACTCTGTTTGTTTCTCTCTCTCTCATTACCTCTCTATCTATTTATCTCTGTCCTCTCTCCCTCCTTTTTCAAATCTCTCACTTTTTCACTTTGTCTATCTCTCCTGGACTTAATCTGTATCCCCCTCCCCCACCCCTCTCTTCCTTTCTCTAATGGCCACACAGTTTTTATGAGATGATGTCTGCAGCACGAGGCATCATTTAAGTTCTTGGAAGCTTTGAAAGCATTTGTAATGCAGCAGAGCATATTCGCTGCCTCCTCTTGTCTCACCTTGTTTTCAGCTCAATTGGCACCCGGGTCCACCCAGATGTAGTCTGTCTCTCTCTTCATCTAGATGTAGTCTGTCTCTCTCTTCATCCAGGTCCACCCAGATGTAGTCTGTCTCTCTTCATCTAGATGTAGTCTGTCTCTCTCTTCATCCAGGTCCACCCAGATGTAGTCTGTCTCTCTCTTCATCTAGATGTAGTCTGTCTCTCTCTTCATCCAGGTCCACCCAGATGTAGTCTGTCCCTCTCTTCATCTAGATGTAGTCTGTCTCTCTCTTCATCCAGGTCCACCCAGATGTAGTCTGTCTCTCTTCATCTAGATGTAGTCTGTCTCTCTTCATCCAGGTCCACCCAGATGTAGTCTGTCTCTCTCTTCATCTAGATGTAGTCTGTCTCTCTTCATCCAGGTCCACCCAGATGTAGTCTGTCTCTCTCTTCATCTAGATGTTCTGTCTCTCTCTTCATCCAGGTCCACCCAGATGTAGTCTCTCTCTTCATCTAGATGTAGTCTGTCTCGCTCTTCATCCAGGTCCACCCAGATGTAGTCTGTCTCTCTCTTCAATTATAATAAAAGTGTATCGTCACATGGACATGAGTTTCAGGCGTCCACAATGGTGCAGACGAGCAAACAGAAACAAGAATACGTCATTAAAAAAATCATTTACGGTTCATTTTGTACAAGAGAGTACAATGAGCTGTAGAAATTTGTGTGGATGTTGTCAGTGTGTTTGTATCAGTTAAAGTGTGTGTGTGTGTGGCTAATCTCCAGCCCAGATAACGGCCAGGTGTGTGTCACCCTGTTCAGGCCCCAGGTCAACACATTGACTGTCAACAGCTTTCTGCTGCTTCCTGGAAGCTCCTGCTCAAAGTCCACTTTGCCCGTCCACAACCCCTCTCCCCTGGCGGTAACACTCCTCATTTGTCCTAATGCATCATGGGAGATCTAACGCACCAGAAAGGCCTGCCTGTGGGCCTTAGTCCCCTAGCGGCCATCTTGGTTCCAGTTGTTCTAAATGCTGTGTGGGGGAACTGAATTTGGAGTTCCCCCACCCAGCGTTTAAAACCATGATGGCTGGGGGAGAAAGTCCACTCTCTTAACCCACTTGGCAATTAGCAGCTGCATGGCTCTCCATACCTGGTTATTATCATAATGTTCTGGTTATTAGCATAATTACATTAAAACGCTACCTATGGCGTCCAAACAGTGGCACCGAGAGGAGGATAAACGACCAGACTTGTTTGTAATGAATGGCAGAGAGCAACTGTACCACAAATCCTCCTCTTCCTCCTCTGACTCTTCCTCATCTGGTTGTGGCTGAGCATGAGTCAGCAGCTCTCTGGAGCTTGTGTCTGTGGAGCTTTGGTCTGCAGGCCTGTGGAGCTGGAGCAGCCCTCCAAGCATCCATCTGGAGGAGCAGGAGGAGATATTGGGGTGGAGGAGAATGAAGACCCTTTGGGATGAGGAAGAGGAGAAGGAATCTTGGGGAGAAGATGAATGTTCCAGAGGAGGAGACCTGGTCGAGGAGTTGAATAATGGCAAATGGTTGTTACTGTCTGACTGCAGGTTAGGTTCTGGATGGGATCTACAGAGCCCAGGAGTTGGTTTGAGCACTTCTAGAGTAGAGCTACCACAACTAGAGAGAGAGAGAGAGAGAGAGAGAGAGAGAGAGAGAGAGAGAGAGAGAGAGAGAGAGAGAGAGAGAGAGAGAGAGAGAGAGAGAGAGAGAGAGAGAGAGAGAGAGAGAGAGAGAGAGAGAGAGAGAGAGAGAGAGAGAGAGAGAGAGAGAGAGAGAGAGAGAGAGAGAGAGAGAGAGAGAGAGACCCCTATAAAACTGCCCGCTGTGTGAATTAGTCCTCCTCTGGCCTGGGGCCCAGTGCTGCCCCCCCCCCCCCATCCCCCGGGCGCCGCTGACCACTCGCCGAGCGGCGGGGCATGGCCAATGACAGATGGCCTCTACTTTTACACAAACCCGCCCCTTTTCTTGTCTTAAATGTCTCTTGGCCTCAACCTGGTCCAGGGCGCAGTGTGTGGCCTGCATGCCTCTCTGTGACTGGCTCAGGTGCACAGAAGGTCACCACTGGCGCCCAATCACGTCTGCCCCTTTCCCCGCGGCCCTCGCGTTGTTTACTGGTTGTGCATCATTCCATGACTTCTGATTCCTCTGTCTGTCTGAAAAGATCTGAGTAGAATGGAGCCATTGTTTTGTCCACTAGTGGCCACACACACACACACACACACACACACACACACACACACACACACACACACACACTGCAGCGTGCTCTGACGGCCAGTCGTGAGGAATGTCCATGCTCTGGCTGCTTGTTTGTGCCTGTGTGTGTCACTGCAGTGTGTGGGGGCTGCTGTGACCTTAAGGAAGTGTGATTTACTGTGTCTCCAGGCGACCGTTAACCATCAGACACTCTGATTGGCCAAGGCCATGACCATAAGCGCATGTGATTGGCCGCACTCCAGGAGGCAGGCAGCTTTTCTCCTCCATTAAGATCAGCTCTGGATGTCTTGGGACTCACCTCCAGACTTGGTAACATTTCTGCTGTTTGTTGTTCCTCTGTTGACATGAACCAAAGGTTTCTCTGTTTCTGAGGGGCAGGCGGTCAGTCATCAGTCAGTCAGTCCTGCTGTGTTTCTAATCCCCCGGCAGTGTAAGAGGGAAATAATCCATCATTGGGATTCCAAAACAAAGATCCAAACTCTGTTTATCAACCCCAGGAACCCTTAACGAGATTAAACCAGGATTAAAGCCTCAAGTACCCCCTGTTATGGCTCGCTCTCTCACTCTCTCTGTCTCTTTCTGTCTGTCTGTCTGTCCACATCCAGTGAATTCATGGCCAGGCCCTTCTACAGCACAAGGTGTGCATGTAGAATCCTTGGGGGTCAGAGGGTTAGGTTCTAAATGACAGATCTGGTGTCACATCCAGACCAGTGCACCATCTACACCAGCTCCATGATATAGCCGATGCGGTAGTTTACTGTACATTGTTGGCCTAAACTGGTTTTAACCTCATTTATCTGGTTTTAATGTTTAAGTCTGGGAGCAGGTAAGGGCAGTGAGGTAGAGAGGATGGTTGAGATGGTTGAGAGGCGCCCTCCGGCATTTTGTTTGAAGGTTACCATGCCCATCAAACCCTGGATCGTCAAACCCCTGAATCATCAAACCCCTGGACCATCAAACCCTGGATCGTCAAACCCCTAGGTCACGCCGAGCGACAACAGTATTGATTTGATGTCGCCATAACATACGCTCCAGTGTGAGGATGTCCACACTGTGAGGGCTCCACGGGGCTGTCCACACTGTGAGGCTGTCCACACTGTGAGGCTGTCCACACTGTGAGGCTGTCCACAGTGTGAGGCTGTCCACACTGTGAGGATGTCCACACTGTGAGGCTGTCCACACTGTGAGGCTGTCCACACTGTGAGGCTGTCCACAGTGTGAGGCTGTCCACAGTGTGAGGCTGTCCACACTGTGAGGATGTCCACACTGTGAGGCTGTCCACACTGTGAGGCTGTCCACACTGTGAGGCTGTCCACACTGTGAGGATGTCCACACTGTGAGGCTGTCCACACTGTGAGGCTGTCCACACTGTGAGGATGTCCACACTGTGAGGCTGTCCACACTGTGAGGCTGTCCACACTTACATGTCCATAGACACATCATATTAATCATATTATTGTCCATCATATTAATGCTGAAATGAAATCACAACGCTTAAACATTTGTTGCAGAATCCCATCAAGGCTATTGTAGTTCTCAGGAGAGCCGGTGGAATAATTCTGGGATGGATTTGACCCTGAGACCCAGCTCTCAGACCTGTAGTCGGTGATAAATGATAGATGAGTCTTGAGGCTCCCTTTTGACCAATGAGGGAATGATTAACTGATGACATCACAGCAGGATCCTCGTCTCTGCTTCTTCTCCTTCTCCTTCATGTCTTTAGTAGGAGATACGACTTTCAAGTCTCTGGCTGACAAAAGCACAACACAGAATAACGGTCCTGTTCCCCTTTCCTCTCCATCATACCTCACCTCTCTCTCTCCCCCTCTCTCATCTCCTCCCCCTCCCCCTCTCCTCCCTGTCTCTCCCCCAGGTGTGTGCTGCTTCCCCTGCTGAGCGTAAGGCCTCCTCAGCAGGCCGTCTTCCTGCTGGTGGACTCCGTGGACGAGGGCTGCCAGCCGGGGGACAAGGAGCACAAGTCGTCCCCCGGCTCTCCCAGGACCATCGCCGAGCTGCTGGCCGGCCACCACGAGTTTTTCCCCCCCTGGCTGCTCCTCATCTGCTCGGCCCGCCGGCAGAACAAGGCCATCACCAAGCTGTTCACAGGTCAGCCTTTCATCTGTCTGGTGTTGACGGCCATCTCAACAGGAAGCGGTCGCAGGTTCCCAAAGTAAATGTCTGTCCTAAGTTAGTGATGGGTGGAGGGGATTTGGGGTGGGGTCCTAGCCAAAAGGTCCCTCAAGGCACCCTGGAGCTAAGATGCTCCTTGATGGTGCGCGTCTTAAAAGATTCACTGAGTCTCTTTGGATTAAAGGTGTGTCTCCATTTAGAGGACAGTGTCGCCTTGGTCTTCGTCTCATTATCAGCTCTTATCAGCTATCATTGCTCATCACCACAACCACAGTGATTACAGCTCGTGGTGGACCTCCATCTTCTGGTGTTCTGGTGGTGGGGGGGAGTGGTTATTTCTTCGATGATGTCACCCCAGGATAGGTTTCCCACTCCAGCCTGCAGGAGGTGGAGGACTCTTCTGTCCTCTGAGACGCCTCACTTTGGTTTGAGACGGAGAGGCAGCTTCACTGTTAGAATGGAGGAAAGCGAGTTTCTATGGAGTGGTCTGAAAAAGTGGGACTCAGCCCCTGGGTTGTGTTGTTTAAGGAACGTAATGGCTCATAATGTTGTGTCTTAACTCTTAAGGTATTTCCCTGGACAATTTGGTCTGTGGATGGAGGGAAATGAGTTGTGGTACAACAACAGCTTGCTAACTGGTGTGCTGTCATACCGCAGTTCTGCTGGCATGGTGAGCCGTACTGGGTTGTAACCAACTTGATGACCTGAAGATATCTAGCTCCAACTGGTCCGTCACTGGGCTGATAACAGTGCCCTTGTTCTCTCTCTGTCATCAACATGACGGATCTATCAGCATCTTTTAGAAATAGTTTGGTCTTCGAGAAAAAAAACAACTTGTCAGAAAGGAAGGCGTGTGATTGCGATCCGAGCTGTGTGCTAGGCTCTTGCTCGGCTGCTTTTGACATCTGATACTTTGTGCTTCCGTATACGAACGTGTGCCGTGCTGACCTCTGAAGCCAGCTGTGATCAGCTGCTGTGATGCTGCAGTCTGTATTTATAGTTCTTAGAAGCATAGAAGGACTTACTGGTCTTTCTATGCTGTATTCATACACTCAGGAGTCCAGCCTATGTTTTAACATGTGGGTGCTGGCCAGTTCTGTCAATCTGTAGTTTATATAACGCTGAAGATGTTTATGTTGAGAGATGCATGAAGCCTTCACACAGACTGAGGTATTCATCCAGCAGCCTACTGGTGTATGGGTTGTGCTGTAACTCCTGAAGACTCCATCGCTGGCTAGGATTCAGCCTTCTTTAAACACAAACCTTCATACCCAACGTTTCGAAACTGAGTAAAAATGCTTATTTTATTGTAGAGAATGTGTTGTTTTAAGGTTATTTAGTGGTTTCTAAGTAAAAATGTAATAAGCAATACATTTGAAGGGAGATTCTGTTTGAATTCAATCTGGAATGTGGAAGCTGGCAGCATCTCTACCAAGTGAAGGGATGGAAATTCCACTCTTGTGACACACCGTCCCCTAGCAGGATATGTGTGTGTGTGTGTGTGTGTGTGTGTGTGTGTGTGTGTGTGTGTGTGTGTGTGTGTCTCATCCATCTAGATTTGTCTGCTACATATAAATCTACTCTACTTGGCTAACTAGACTTATCCATCTGTGTCCCTCACTTTATATCTCTATCTCCAAAACGTTATCAGGGTTGTGATCCAGTATAGGTTGTGTTGTGGTTCAGTTTAGGTCTGTATTGTTCACTTTCACTATATTCTGAACATTCCCTCCCTGGTCCAGGCTGTGCTGATGGTTTACTGTAAGTGCTGGCGTGTTCTGAGCACACATCACACATCTCCAACATGAATGTTAAAAGGGAGTTGTGAGGAGAGGTCTCCCCTGGTCTGAGATGGAACCATTCCTCCAGCAGGGTTGTTGTAGGTGCTCTGGCCTGGGAGGACACAGACGGAGGAGGACGACAACGTTAGTTCTGGTGATTGTGTTTCCTGCGTGGTGGCGGTGGCGTTGACTTCCCTTCCCTCGTGTTGCTCGTTCGCCCGGAAAATCGAATCAATTAGCCGAGGAAAAGGAGACGAGGAGCACTGTGGATGATCATATCTGGAGTGTTTTGATTTCCCCTCCGCTGTCTGAGAGCCCCTGTAGTGTGAGGGACAGAGGGACATTTCTTTTTCATTTAGTTTCTGTTGTTTTCTTGAAGTGGGGGATGACTATTGTTATTTGTGTCTGTTTAGTGTTTTCTTGAAGCTTCCCAGTCTGCTGACCCTGGCTTGGGCGTAGATGTTGATGGTTTTATGTGGAACTCATAACTCTCATTATGTTGTTCAACTACGTCATGTCTGGGGCGTCCTACCTTCGTCAGGACTCCCTTCAGAGGGAACCCCTCACCCAGTCAGTGTTACCCAAGAACAGATTCAACTGAACTGACAGAAACGGTCCTAACCGACCTGTTAGCTTTTATCTTTCTGCTCTCCAAACTAGCTTCTCCCCGCTAGCTTCTCCTTGCTAGCTTCTCCCTGCTAGCTTCCTCCTGAGCTTTTCTCTACTAGCTCCTCAAGCATATAGCATCTCCCGGCTAGCTTCTATCAGCTAGCCTCAATGTGTTGGTTTCCTCCTGCTAGCTTCGCCGTGCTAGCTTATATCGGCTAGCTTCTCCATGCTAGACTCATCCTGTCTTCTCAAGCTGCTGGCGCCACTCTTGTTGTGTCTACAGTCAGACGTCCTCCATTAACCCTGCAGCCAGTACTGTTGTCTCTGCACAGCCCCCCACCTTCGTCTCTCTATCTCCTTCTCTCCATCTCTTTACCTCTATATCTATCTTACACACACACAACATGCTCTCTCTCGCTCTCTCTCTCACTAACCCACTTACTCACTCACTAACTATATTTCTCTCTCTCTCTGCCCCCCAACAGTGTGTTGGTATGTCACTATAGTGTGTTACTGCAGTATATTGTTGTGATACTGTTGTGTTGTGTGTTAGCTAGCAGTGTGGTAGACTGTACCAGACTGGAGCATGGAGGGCCGGCTGAAGACTATTAATACCCTCGGCGTTGTTTACAAGTCAGCCATGATGGCGGAGACCTGCTGAGAGACTCCAGCAGAGAGTGGCTCCAGACTCAACTATCTGGGCTGAGTTTGAGTTGAGTTGAGCCCAGCAGTGTTCGGACCCGGCTGTTGTTCTGAGCATGGCGGAGCGCTGGAATGTGGCCTGGGAAGCTCTCAACACCTCAGAGACCGGACAGGAAGTCCAGAACCATCCAGATCCTTCCAGGGGAATGCCTCGCATCCGCCCAGCGAACTGCTCACACACAAAGAATGTACTGTTCCTCCGTGAGGAGGACCATGCTCTGGGAGTCTCCTCTGTGAGGAGGACCATGCTCTGAGAGTCTCCTCCGTGAGGAGGACCATGCTCTAGGAGTCTCCTCCGTGAGGATGACCATGCTCTGGGAGTCTCCTCTGTGAGGAGGACCATGCTCTGAGAGTCTCCTCCGTGAGGAGGACCATGCTCTGGGAGTCTCCTCTGTGAGGAGGACCATGCTCTGAGAGTCTCCTCTGTGAGGAGGACCATGCTCTGAGAGTCTCCTCTGTGAGGAGGACCATGCTCTAGGAGTCTCCTCCGTGAGGAGGACCATGCTCTGAGAGTCTCCTCTGTGAGGAGGACCATGCTCTGAGAGTCTCCTCCGTGAGGAGGACCATGCTCTGGGAGTCTCCTCTGTGAGGAGGACCATGCTCTGGGAGTCTCCTCTGTGAGGAGGACCATGCTCTGAGAGTCTCCTCCGTGAGGAGGACCATGCTCTGAGAGTCTCCTCTGTGAGGAGGACCATGCTCTGAGAGTCTCCTCTGTGAGGAGGACCATGCTCTTGGAGTCTCCTCTCTCTCGTACTCCCAGGTTTGGGGTCAGGGGTCAGGGGTATGTCGGGGGACCCTAAAGTCGTAAGGTCACCTTCATTCCAACCACATGCGCATACTGAGACACACAAACGTGGACACCATAGAGTAATACGCACACAGCCCCCACCTCCTCCGTGTGTTCTCTGCTACTGTAAGACCTCCTGGTGGGGGGGAATGGATAGGGAAGTGGGGGGGGGGAGCTGGAGAAAATCTGTGCCCAGCGAATAGACCAGGAGGAGGAGGTGGGGGAGAGGCTCAGCCTCCCACTGGATATCCATAACCACAGGCTCTGGTTAGTCTGGTCAGTCTCTTGCTAGTTCCACCAGCTGCACGCTCTTAACGTCTCCACACACATTTGATTATCTATATTAGATTATGTATTGACTATATTAGTTATGTATTGATTATATTAGATTAGCTGTGGTGAATATGGAAGATGATTGACTCCAAATTAGCGATAGACTGATACATCGGCCGGCCGATATTATCGGCCGATATTTGTGTTTTTTACGTGTATCGGCATCGGCCGATTCGTGGGTGCGTTCACCAATAGTTTTTTCTGGCATGACTTATGCCCCATCTACATTAACCCGGGTAAATATAAAAACGCACATTCGCAATGAAAACGATCTCCGTCCCCACTATTGTTTTCATATCGTTTACGGAATGTTTTGCATCCACGTTCCACACTAAAATGATTTTGATAAACAATGATTGTCATGGTTACGCGACTCCCGCCACGCCTCTCTGTTTAGATTACAGGCGCGCGATCAGCTGATAGCGTTAATACACGCGACTCTCGCTTAAGCACATCAAGTACAGCGCTCGCCTTTGGCGTTGGAGTAACGAATAAGTGTTACATAGTATGCCGAGTTGTAACTGAAGATACACAAGTACATTGCTCAGATAGATCATCCTTTCCATTTCACCTGCCATGTTTGTTAAGATGATCGTCTCAGTCTCGAGCGCAGGCTTGCGGCTTTGTCATGGCAACCGAACGTCATCGTTTCTAAAAGCCTCCGTCTACCCTGATCACACTACAACGCGAACCCGGAGTTTTCACATTCATCCACCTCAGCAACCGTTTCTGAAAAGCATCGTTTTCAGCGTCGGAATTCTCCGTTCTAATGTGGATGGAAGGGCTAAACGGATAAATATTTATGCGTTACTGGATTTACCCGGGTTAATGTAGACAGTACAGAAAGGCGTCCACAGGCACACTGCAGTCCACGTGCAGACCATGCATTGCCCCTCCCCCGAATTGAGACTTGTAACATTTGCTATCATCATTGTATCATTTTTATTATGTTAATTAAGGGAGCAAAAGCAGCATTGGCTCCAAATATCGGCTCAAGAAAATCGGCAGCTCGTATCGGTCATCGGCTAAGGCTGATGAAAAAAAAATCGGTATCGGCATCGGCCCTAAAAAATCCATATCGGTCGATCCCTACTCCAAATATTAGGGGGGACGTTTACTTTCTACAGCAGGAAGTCGTTACACACTGCTACCATTATGGTCTGTCCATTCAGCCGCTTTTACAGGAAGGAGCGTTCCTTCTCAGTGTGTCTCAGGTTCTTCTGGGCTGCCTTGTCTTTTCAGGACAAGCTGGTTGTGTTCAGAGAACAGGGATGGTGAAGCGCGCAGCACACTGTAACTGAAGTAAAACACATGGACTCGTGCCGGGCAGTTTTGGGGTTAAAAGACTTTCAAAGTGTCCGGACCTCGTCCACAGAATCTGGGTCCACAGCTGTGTCTGTGTGTCTGTGTGTGTGCCTGTGTGTCTACTTTACGTGAGCAGTAAACCAGTCCCAGTACATTCACAATGACTGTTCTTTTCCCAACATGTACTGTTGAGTTTCTCCCGGGCCACTCTGCTGCTCTAAGCCGGGCTGAACTTGGACTCAAACAGAGGCAGCAGGGCTGCTCTGGGTTTGCTTCACTTTTTTTTTTCCCTTGCGACACGTTTGACACAGAATACCCAGGATATATGGCGGCCGTGGCTGGGCCGCAGTCCAAGGCCATCTGCCGATGGAAGGTTCTGGAAAGCCTGTTCAGCTGTTCCTGCTCTCCACAGCGTCAACAGAACTGCAACATTAGAATGATTATCAATCCCCTCGCTGCTGAGATTACCAACCGCCAATGTGCTGCGGGTTCAATGCTCTGAGCCAAATGATCGGTGCGTCGTACGAGTGGAGGGGGAGAGGACTGGGCACTGCACTAATATTGGTAATTACAGAGGTGTTATTAGGAGAACGCACCACAGAAGCCAGGGGCAGAGAGGAACCTTGAGGAGGGAGGCAGCCGTCAGGGAGGGTTGAGGGGCGGCGCCAGCCGACATGAAACAAGGCCAAAGTAACGACAAAGACAGAACGGCTGTCAGAACCACAGGTTCTGTTGAGGAAACACAAAGGCTCTCAAGACCGACTTTATTAAAGAACGCTCTCAAGATGCTGACTCACCTGACAGCGGTGCCATTCGCACACTGCGATGTCACAGTCTGTTACTCACTGCTGAACCTCTGAAATATTGTTATTATTATTATTATTGCACAATGTCGGAATGGCTCTTTCCCTGCTTCAGACGTTCGTGGAGGACTGGGACTGGTGTTCATCTGAGGACTGGTCTCACTGGTCTCACTCAGAGAGGCCCCATCACAGGCCCCATCACAGGGTTTCCTACTGGGCTTACTCACTTCATCTGCAGTGTGTTATCTCTCACATTTTCAGGAGATGAGTCACTCCAGAAATTCCTTTTTTGTTTTCAATTAAAAGCTGATCTGTTGAGGGGGCCGAGCAGCCCAGAACAGATGAGGGCTGTTTCTCCAGGCTGGTTTACTCTGGTTGAAGACCCACACCGTGTCCCGGTCCTCTGGTCAGACCGTGAAGAGGTCCTGATTTACTCTCTGAAAACAGGAGGCCCGTTTGAAGTGGAGCTCCTGATCCTGCCCCTCCCCCGCGCCGTCTCACCTCCTTGACCACATCGGTCGGGAGGCCTTGATGGGGCTGGTCAGACGTGTGTGTGTGTGTGTGTGTGTGTGTGTGTGTGTGTGTGTGTGTGTGTGTGTGTGTGTGTGTGTGTGTGTGTGTGTGTGTGTGTGTGTGTGTGTGTGTGTGTGTGTGTGTTGTGTGTGTGTGTGTGTGTGTGTGTGTGTGTGTGTGTGTGTGTGTGTGTGTGTGTGTGTGTGTGTGTGTCGGGGGGGTAGAAGGTCACACTCTCTTAACAACTCTGGCTCGTTCTGTTTTGTGTTCTTCTTGTTTTGGGCAAGGCGAGTGCTCTCTGGAGGGCTCTGAGAGGTTCTGGCTGCCTATCACGGTCATGAGACACCACTGGAGTTTACCATTGGTCTCGCAGAACCAGCTGTGGAACGCTCCACCACAGGAGACAATACCCCACCTCCTGGCGTGGTGACTGGCTCCATGGCTCATTATTTTCAGCCAGGAATTCCTCCTTGCTGTTCAGCGATTACAGAAGTTTCCTAAACAGCTGATCACCTCAACTGCCAGAACCAGGACTTCCAGGACTGCCAGAACCAGTTTCAGAGATGCCTCGGTCGGCCTTTGATCCAGTTTGACGTTGGAAAGGAGAGCCCGGCCTCCTCCTCCCGCTCCTCCTCCTCTTGGCCGACAGCTCAGCGAGACAAGCAGCCCGTGTCAGTGTTCATGTTCGGTGTGTCCTGCTGCTGTGGATGAGCCTCAGACCCTAATCCCCCCTGAATACTGTAATTCAGCGCCGGCAGCCTGACAGTCTGCAAATTACAGGCCATGTGAAGGTGCTGCTCTCCGGTAACCCGGCCCCCCGGTATGCGCCCCGCTCTGCTTTTTTTATGGACTTCAAATTGGTGTTGTTTCCCCCGCGGCGCACGGCCTGCCTGGCGTCGTTGAAGGTTCTCATCTCGTCTTGATTGGATCCTCGCTCGTTTCTTTTCCTTTCAAAGTAAATACAGTGCAGTCCTCGGCAGGCTGTGATTGGCTGGTTCCAGGGGTCTTCGGGGGGTTCAACCCCCAGCTGCGGCAGCTTGGCGTGCCACAGTTCACAGCGCGACGGTGCCATTCAGGAGCTGAACTTTGGGTACGATGGTGTGGAGCTGGAAGCCAATCGAAGTGGTTCCAGGCCTTGGCAGTGCGGATAAAGGTGGACTCCTGATGAAAGCTGCTCCAGCCTGGCCGGTTCACAGCCCCGGGACAGAGCAGGCCGAGGTCGTCTGGAGGTCGGGATGCCGAGATAGGGAGAGCAGGTCTGGCCGGCACGATGCCACATGGGCCCGGGATCCCCAGAAAGATAAGAGGTTTCCACTGGCTCTCCTGACGAGGACACAGTACCTGTGATGCTGTCGTCCTACGGTCGGTTCCAATGTGTTCTAAAGTCACCTACTGGATGTCCTTTCCTGCACAATAAGAGCTCTGTTCACGTCCCAGCCGTCACACTGAGAGTTCACAGCGTGTCTGACACCAGAGATCTCTCGTCAACATCCACATCGCCTCCCCGTCTCCCTGGCAACGCCACTCATCTGTGCAGCTGTGCTTGCTCTGAGAGCGCCGTGTTGTGGAGATCACACACACACACACACACACACACACACACACACACATACACAGTGAATAGTTACACTATCGCATAGACACAAGCATGTTCACACCTGATGGACACACACACACACACACAAGCCAAACACATGCACCCATTGAATATATGCACACAAGTAAATACAAACGTTAGGATGTACACACATACACACACAGCCAGGTGTTTTACAACAGGATCTTACCTCCCTAATCTTGTGAGTCTGCATGATTCATCTTGGGAGCTGTCAGATGTTCTCCTGGCCCGCTGGTGTTCCCCCCCCCCCCCAGGAGATTCCCAGATACCCACAACAGGTTTGCCTGGAACAGTCGTGGGACTTTGGTTTAGTGAAAGCGATGGGACGTGTCTGGGCAGGGCAGGTCTGGACCTTTCAGCGCACCTTCAACCGTCAAGTCTGTTACACCCTCGTTGTGTCACCGTGTGTCAGAACCACGCGCACCTGCAGGGAAACGCACAGAACCTCAGGGGAAACAGGGCTACAGGTGACTCACTCAGCTAACACTTTATTTCAAAGTGAACATGGAGACATTCAGAGAGCAGGGAGGGGTTAGACAGTTAATACAGAGACAGGCCATAAAGGAGCAGGTAGGGGTTAGACAGTTAATACAGAGACAGGCCATTAAGGAGCAGGTAGGGGTTAGACAGTTAATACAGAGACAGGCCATAAAGGAGCAGGTAGGGGTTAGACAGTTAATACAGAGACAGGCCATTAAGGAGCAGGTAGGGGTTAGACAGTTAATACAGAGACAGGCCATAAAGGAGCAGGTAGGGGTTAGACAGTTAATACAGAGACAGGCCATAAAGGAGCAGGTAGGGGTTAGACAGTTAATACAGAGACAGGCCATAAAGGAGCAGGTAGGGGTTAGACAGTTAATACAGAGACAGGTCATTAAGGAGCAGGTAGTGGTTAGACAGTTAATACAGAGACAGGTCATTAAGGAGCAGGTAGGGGTTAGACAGTTAATACAGAGACAGGCCATTAAGGAGCAGGTAGGGGTTAGACAGTTAATACAGAGACAGGCCATAAAGGAGCAGGTAGGGGTTAGACAGTTAATACAGAGACAGGTCATTAAGGAGCAGGTAGTGGTTAGACAGTTAATACAGAGACAGGCCATAAAGGAGCAGGTAGGGGTTAGACAGTTAATACAGAGACAGGCCATTAAGGAGCAGGTAGGGGTTAGACAGTTAATACAGAGACAGGCCATTAAGGAGCAGGTAGTGGTTAGACAGTTAATACAGGGACAGGCCATTAAGGAGCAGGTAGGGGTTAGACAGTAAAGAGACAGGTCATTAAGGACCAGGTAGGGGTTAGACAGTTAATACAGAGACAGGTCATTAAGAAGCAGGTAGGGGTTAGACAGTTAATACAGAGACAGGTCATTAAGGAGCAGGTAGGGGTTAGACAGTACAGAGACAGGTCATTAAGGAGCAGGTAGGGGTTAGACAGTACAGAGACAGGTCATTAAGGAGCAGGTAGGGGTTAGACAGTACAGAGACAGGTCATTAAGGAGCAGGTAGGGGTTAGACAGTACAGAGACAGGTCATTAAGGAGCAGGTAGGGGTTAGACAGTACAGAGACAGGT
Source organism: Urophycis tenuis (assembly GCA_036785325.1). Lineage (NCBI taxonomy): Eukaryota > Metazoa > Chordata > Actinopteri > Gadiformes > Phycidae > Urophycis > Urophycis tenuis. The sequence goes on along the minus strand of JAXIVH010000016.1, from coordinate 8,954,002 downwards.
CATTAAGGAGCAGGTAGGGGTTAGACAGTACAGAGACAGGTCATTAAGGAGCAGGTAGGGGTTAGACAGTACAGAGACAGGTCATTAAGGAGCAGGTAGGGGTTAGACAGTACAGAGACAGGTCATTAAGGAGCAGGTAGGGGTTAGACAATACAGAGACAGGTCATTAAGGAGCAGGTAGGGGTTAGACAGTACAGAGACAGGTCATTAAGGAGCAGGTAGGGGTTAGACAGTACAGAGACAGGTCAATAAGGAGCAGGTAGGGGTTAGACAGTACAGAGACAGGTCATTAAGGAGCAGGTAGGGGTTAGACAGTTAATACAGAGACAGTGCTAGGATTGGTGCTGGTGGTCCCGGTGGGTGGACATCAGGGACATCAAGGATGGAAAGTGGAACCCTTCAGGATGATGCATCACGGCCTGCTGGGGGGGTTAGCTAGTGGAACGATGGTGCGGGGCTCGCTGCGTCCCAGGCCTGACAGAGGGCTCATTGTGCGCGAGGCTCTGGAGATGTGGCGGCGTGGCCTACTTACGGCTGTTGTTTTTACAGCGAGCTGCTGGAGCATTCCCTCATCACATACTTGTGTTGGGGATCTTGGCGCTCTTATTTTGGAGCGCGGAGCGCTGCAGCTGTCCAACAGACGAGAGAGAGAGAGAGAGAGAGAGAGAGAGAGAGAGAGAGAGAGAGAGAGAGAGAGAGAGAGAGAGAGAGAGAGAGAGAGAGAGAGAGAGAGAGAGAGAGAGAGAGAGAGAGAGAGAGAGAGAGAGAGAGAGAGAGAGAGAGAGAGAGAGAGAGAGAGAGAGAGAGAGAGAGAGAGAGAGAGCAAGCAAACATGTGTGTGAGGGACATGCAGACTCTGTGCATCCTATAAAACTGCCCGCTGTGTGAATTAGTCCTCCACTAAGAGAAGATTTGTGTTTTCTTTGTGGACTTAAGATGGAGATGGAGATGTCTCGAGGAGAACTACGAATCCAAGCCCTGACTGCTCCAGAACTAGTGAACAATACACTGGCTCATTTGTCATCTGAAAATTAATCTACAAGGCAAACACTCTGTATACAGTGTGTGTGTATATGTATTGTGTGGGTGTGTGCCTCTGTTGTGTTTGTGTGTGTATATGTATGTGTGGGTGTGTGTGTGGGGTGGTAGGTGCTTGGGTCTATGTTGTGTGTTTGGGGGTGTGTATATGTTGTGTGTGTGTGCGTGTATATGTTGTGTGTGTGTGTTTGTGTGTGTGTGTGTGTGTACATATGTTGTGTGTGTGTGGCCGGGCTCCAGCAGGCTAACAAGCAGCAGCTGGCCCAGAGGGGCTAACCCTCTCCCTGATCAATGTGTCACTTGTTGCTTGTTTAGCAATCGCTTTGTTCACACACACACACACACACACACACACACACACACACACACACACACACACACACACACACACACAAACTACACAAATATACAAATACACTCAAATATTCGTCTACACAAACTGCATGTTTTCCACCAGTGGTGTCGTAAAAATAGGATTTGCTTTGAAAAAAACTTTGAGGACTTTCATTGTTCTCTGCATCCATAAAACAGTTGCTTTGTTTTTTAGTAACAGTCTGTTGACTTCTATTGGTTGGCTGCTACTGGTAGTACTGGTGGTAGTAGAGGTATAAGTACTGCTATTGGTACTGGTGGAAGTGTTGGTACTGGTATCAGTAGTTCAAGTTTATTGTCACATGCTAGATAACAATGTACATAATTACCAGCAGTGAAATTCTTGTTACTCGGGTGGGGCAACTTTGCTATATAGATAAAATAAAATGAAATAAAGAAACAATATGAAGCTGGAAAAAAAAAACATAAGACGTATCTATGCATTTTGTAAAAATAAGAGTATCTATGCAGATATACAGATATAAATAGTAACTAGGGATGCACCGATACCGATACCAATATCGGGTATCTGGCCGATACTTCATTAAAATACTCGTACTCGTATTCGTTTTTATTTGCCGATACCACGCACCGATACCACTATGCCAGTAGCCTACATCAAACCGGCCGTATGCAGAGATGAGTTGTCCTACCTAACTAACTCGGGGGAGATAATGAATGAGCAGAAACTCAGAGATTCTGCCAAAGGCTTGTGTGTGTGAATGTTCGCTGAGAAAAGACGTAACAGTAGGCTAAGTCATGTCGGCGATTTGGGCATATTTTAAGATAAAGCGTCAACCTGCAGACTGTAAGATCTGTAATGCTACGGTGTCGAGAGGCGGAAAGGAAAGTACTTCCATAGGAAAGACGCACCATAGTGCTTAGTACACAGAGTTCACTAATGCTAGCGGCGTAAGACCGAAGCAGCCAACCTTATGACGTCTTGCAAAAGCGAGAGAAAATGTCCAAAGACAACTCACGGCCAATACAAATAACAGAGGCACTTACTCACTTCATAGCGCTCAATGACCAGCCACTTTCAGTTGTTGATAATGTCGGATTTCGCCGTCTTTTAAATGTGCTAGAGCCCATATATGAGATTCCCAGTCGCCTCTACATCACCGATGTAATGTTGCCAAAGGTGTATGATAAAGTGAAAGCTTAGTTTAGCCTTTCTGAAGAAACATGGGAATAGTACCACATGGTTTGTGTACTTGAAAGAAGGATAGGCTACTTTTGATAACTGAAACGTGATGATGTGCTTATTAAGCAATAGTTCTGATCACTTTTTGTGATTTATTTTTGTTGTTATTCGCTTTATCTGGTTATATTTACATTTTGTCTAATGTGATGGCATTTTGTCTTTGAAGGCTTTTTTTGTTATAACCAGAAAGCTCTGTTTAGTTTTGGCTTGGAATAGCCTGTTCAAATGAATTGCACTTCTTTCATAGAGACCAAATCTAGAAAGTATCGGTATCAGTACTCGGTATCGGCAAGTACACAAATAAAAGTATCTGTATCGTATCGGTTTGAAAAAAGTGGTATCGCTGCATCCCTAATAGTAACAGATTCTAATCAAACAGTAAACAACAATAGATAAATAATTAAGTAGTAGTTGGTGTCAGTTGTGCAAAATAGTGGGAGAAAAGTACTGGTAATAGTACTGGTATCGATACTGGTATTGGTACTGGTGGTAGTAGTGTTGGTACTGGCATTAGCACTGGTATTGGTACTGGTGGTAGTAGTGTTGGTACTGGTACTGGTGGTAGTAGTGTTGGTACTGGTATTAGCACTGGTACTGGTGGTAGTAGTGTTGGTACTGGTACTGGTGGTAGTAGTGTTGGTACTGGTATTAGCACTGGTATTGGTACTGGTGGTAGTAGTGTTGGTACTGGTACTGGTGGTAGTAGTGTTGGTACTGGTATTAGCACTGGTACTGGTGGTAGTAGTGTTGGTACTGGTATTGGTACTGGTGGTAGTAGTATTGGTACTGGTATTAGCACTGGTATTGGTACTGGTGGTAGTAGTGTTGGTACTGGTACTGGTGGTAGTAGTGTTGGTACTGGTATTAGCACTGGTACTGGTGGTAGTAGTGTTGGTACTGGTATTGGTACTGGTATTAGCACTGGTATTGGTACTGGTGGTAGTAGTGTTGGTACTGGTACTGGTGGTAGTAGTGTTGGTACTGGTATTAGCACTGGTACTGGTGGTAGTAGTGTTGGTACTGGTATTGGTACTGGTGGTAGTAGTGTTGGTACTGGTATTAGCACTGGTATTGGTACTGGTGGTAGTAGTGTTGGTACTGGTACTGGTGGTAGTAGTGTTGGTACTGGTATTAGCACTGGTACTGGTGGTAGTAGTGTTGGTACTGGTATTGGTACTGGTGGTAGTAGTATTGGTACTGCAGTGGCGAACCATGAGCACTACAGCTGGGCCTTCACCTCAGCCATCACCGCTGATAAAATAGAAAATAGATGTCGGTGGGCTGACTTTGTCAGATTTGTAAGGCTGACAAATCCGCCGCTGACTCAGGTGGATGACTTTTCAGTTGTAAAAAGCAAACAACTCCAGCAGTACAGCATGTTTGTTTTATTACAGCCCGCCATCCATGGATATCGCTGATCATTTTCGGTCCTGAAATGCCTTTCCCCTTTCTTAACCTTTTCTTCTAATTCCAGTTCTGGAGTTGGTCTTCCGTTTTTTATCATTATTATTATTGTATTGAAGTTTTTCTGTGAAAGGACGCCTTGAAAAAGGTGATCCGATCAAGCTAGCCACAACGTAATTCTCCTCTGCCGCCATTTAACTCTCAATCTCTCAACCACTTTCACCACTGTGCCAAGGTT